>JADBJO010002542.1:14548-44548 GCA_016801955.1 Conus betulinus
TGAACTGTTAAGCTCACTGAGGGTCAAAACTGTTCTGGGCGTGGCCACCAGTGGCATCTGTCCCATGAAAAATGGTGGAGTCACCCTTACTCTGTTCCAGATTTCCAAACATCGTTCATTGAACAGCCATGCGGTACTACTATTGAGCAAAGTGGCTCAGTATTTTAATGTGACAGAGCGGTTCTATTTTGGACACGCTTGCAGACTATGATTTCTATGTGTATAATTACCTTTTTCTTTACACCGTTGTATGTTTATTCGTTTACTGTCAACAATTTAGCTGAAACAGAGTCATTTAAAGAAGGTTTGAGTGAAAGAAATATAATGTATGAGATTAAAGTTGAGTGACATGAAAAACAGGCCATTTACCCACTGATTTATTGATCTATATATTGTTTGTCTGTCTAGGTATATGTACTAATAGTAGGTCCTTACTTTCATTATAGCTATAATCTCTATATATTTTTTCCCTGCACACACACATACACACACACACACACACACACACACACACAGCACACACATATGCATGTGCGCACACACGCACACACACACACACACACACACACACACACACACACACACACACACACACACACACACACACACACACACACACACACACACACACACACACACACACACACACACACACACACACACACACACACACACACACACACACACACACACGCGCGCGCGCGCGCGCGCGCGCACATACACATAAACACACATTCAAAAACAAAACAATAACAAACAAATTCATGACAGCAGCACCACCTAACTTTATAGGTCAAATTTGAGCAGTCCTTCTCTGACAATAAAACAGAGTCTATTTCATGGCTATAGCATTACTTCCAACAGTGTGATGCTTGAAAATCTGGAGTGTTACCCATATTGGCATCAGATATACTGAACACACATGCTAAACCTTGATGAGGTCAATAGTGTCTATGTGGTAGACAGACCCAGGATTGTGAAGCGACGAAGTTCGTCGGACATACGTTAAGGGGAGAACTGGGGTGAGGGGAGGAATGGGGAGGGGGCATTCATTCACCTGCTAAACACAATCTGATTGGTTATGATAAGACAATGTCAAAGTCTACCCAAAACATAAGTGTAACTGACATGTACATTTTTGCTTTATTTATTTATTCATCTATTCGCGTTTTTTTTCCGAAGAAATTGTAGGCTTAAACGTAGACCTATAGTGTGAGTGGGAGACAAAACTGAATTAAAAGTCCAAGAAATTAAACATGAGCTTTCAGTTGGCACAAACTGAATTGTCCATCTGAGTCCACCTCTGTGTCCTTTCGTTGTGGTGAGCCTATATCACTAGCAGCCCAAATCGACGGTGGCTGAAATCCGAGACCTAGCGGCTTTGTGTGCACAGTTCTGAGAGTAAGTAAATATTGATATTAGACCTCAGCACAACTTATGCGCCAGCAAGCAAATTGAAAGCACTCCGACATTGTAGACATTCGCGATGGCCGCCCAAACACAGGCATCGGAAATCCATAAAAACCAATTGGTGGTATGGATATATGAACCTCTATTGGAGCATAATTCTGTTCATGACATGATGTTAGCAACATTGGTAGAGCTGACTCCTCAAACTGTCGGCACATTTTGATCTCCCTTCAGTCCCCATTGGCTTCTTATGCACAAGGTCACAGATTTCACAATTTAACCATGACTTCAGATTTTCCAATAGAGTAAGAAAAAAAGCTTGGTACTTTGAACTGGATTATTCTGAAAATCTAGGAGCAGCACGGTCGATTTTTCTGATCATTCATGTGGATATTAGAGGGGCAAGGTACCCCAAACTTCTCTTTCACTTAAAGATTATATATATATATTTGTTAAAATAGTATGGTAAAAGGAAGTTTTAAAATCATCAACAGATCTGTTTCGAGTGCTGGCTCTCCCCAGGATATATATAATATATATATTGTTAAAAACAGAATGGTAAAAGGAAGTTTTAAAATTTTAAAACTTCCTTTTACCATTTTGTTTTTAACAGATGTTGCTCCCCAAGGGGTCGAGCATTTTAAGAATTTTATTAGGCATTTTAGTGGTGTGTTTTATTTATATATATATATATATATATATATATATATATATATATATATATATATATATATATATATGTAATCTGTTCCAGCCTGCTTTGGGGGACCATTGAAGTGTGAGTTGCTCCCCATGATGTTGAGAATACAACTGAATAATACGTAGCACATCTCTGTTTGACACCATTGATAGAACAACACAACCAAGAAAAGTTCAGCTGATGAGTCGAACCCAGGGGTCGAAAATCAATAGGAAGGGAAAAGTCAGACATGAAAAGGACATGGCTGCTCAGAAAAGGGAGGATGGGTCAGCAGAAAAACTGGATAACGTAGGACAGGAATAATACGGCGAGAGACAAGAACAGGACAGGGTGGGACAGGAATGGTGAGGCAAGACAGGAACAAGACAGGAACCAAACAAACCATGACAGGAAATGGTGGGACAAAACGCGAACAGGAAAAGGCAGGACAGGAACAGTGCAGCAGAACAGGAAAGGTAAGATAAGACAAGAACATGACAGGATGGGACAGAAATGGTGGTGGTGTTACACAGAAGAGGAGAAGGCTGGACAGGAATAAATAGATATTGTAGGACAGGGATGGTACAGCAGAACAGGAACTGGAGAAGGTAGAGGGAGAAGGCAGTGAAACATATGAGCGAGACAGGAACTGGACAAGAACAGGATGGTAAGACAGGAACAGGACAGGGAGAGGACAGTGCTGAATTGAAAGGAAGGCTTACACATGATCAATACAGAAACAGGAGAGGAAAGGGCTGAAGGGGAGAGGGAAAGGCTGAGCAGGGGATGGGGGGGGGGGGGGGTTAGGAAGCATAAGATAGCGACAAGAATGGTTGGGACAGGAAGACCAGGACAAACGTTTTTCTGGGTGGGTCTCAAAATCTTTGTTTGTTTGTTTGTTTTTCATCTCCTCCCTGCCCCTGCCCCTGCCTCCCTCCCCGTCGATAGTTCCACTCGATGCAAAGAAATAGAGTCTGTTTTGCTTTGAGCGCTTTTCTTTTTCAGTTATTGGAGTTGAGAGAGGCGATGGTATGCAGGGAATTGAGGTGGCCAAGGGTGGGGAAGGAGAGGAGGGGGTGTCAAAAGGGTCAGGGTGACGAAGAGAGAGAGCAGAGTGGGATGGCTGGATGTGTACGCATTTAGTGATCATTGCTTTTGTTCGAGTCCCTACTGCTTGGATGCCATATCAAAGGCCTTCGTTAGCATGGTTCTACTCGCTCGTTAAAAATGCAGAACACGGAACAATCAGCAGCTCTGCTGAAGAAAGGGAGGTTACTTCACGCTGGGCGGCACTTGCACGATGACACGCATCTTCGGTTAATGCGGTTACCATAGGAACAGACTAGGTGGCTTCTTGAGAAAAGTCCTGAGGAAGGAAAGTGTAGATAATGGTAATGGTAATGTTGCTTATAGCCCAGCCAACCGCAAAGGGCCATATCAGGGCTGTCACCACGTTGAAGTTAACTCACAAGTCAAAAAACCCTCATCTCCACAACTCTTTAAAACAGCTTCCAAATACACACCGGTGATTTTGTTAGAGATCTTTCCTCCATAAAATCTCAGATCAGATGAGAAATGTTAATCTCGCTCACAAACTCAAACATCAATCAGGTGGGACATCTCTGAACACATGGTTTTCATGGAGTTTGCTGTAAAGTGTTTATGTCTCACAGGAGGATCGTCTATACTGGACATGTACTAAAACAGGATCACCTTCATAAAATCCTGATTTAAAAAGTTACAGAGCTAACTCTGCACTCGTCCAGAATGTGGAATGGCTGATGCCAGTACGAGTTATGCAGAAAAAAAAAAATATTCACCGAGAAAGTTTACTTGTACTACTGTGTTGCATCTTCGCGGTAGACAAAATGATCAAGGATCAGATTGACGCCAGTTATCAACATAAAGTCAGGTTTAATACGATGAACAGAGAGTGTTTTTCTTCTTTCATTGTCATTCAATCGATTTCCCGTTCCATAATTGTAAACCTGTGACACCTTTTGAAGACCCCCCCCCCCCCCAAGTTCCGCCCCCTCTCTCGCTCCTGAATAGGTGTGTTCTGGGAAAAAAATAAAAGAAAATAACGCCTGTCTCTCAACTGCGAATAGAAATACCCTCTCCTGGCTTACGGGTCAAACAGACAGACTTTGAGAACCAAATATTCAGTTTGAAGCGCACACAAGGGTAACGATTGTTGACATTGATCGTCTTCATTTTAGGCGTCCCGCTTTACACGGATGTTTTTGTTATTTCGTCTCGCCCTTGTTGCGCTGTCTAGCCGACTAACGGGTCAAACTTGCTTTGGGCGTGGCCACTAGTAAGATCTGTCCCATGAAAACGCGGAGTCACTCTCACTGAAGGCGAGTTGGAACACAGATTACCTCCAGTGAAGATTTCCGACCATCGTCTATTGAACAACTGGACAATATCATTATTGAGCAGAGTGGCTCAGTAGGTCACGTTTTAGAGTGATTCAGTATTGGACATGCATGTGGACTATGCTTTCCATGTCTGCTCTGTTGAAAGGGCCGGTCTGCATTTCAATCTCTTCATATATTACACATATCGAACTTTTGCGACATGGCTGGGACACCCACCTGTGCTTATTGCCCTTTTGACCGGCGTATGATCATGCAAGTCCCGTGATGAGTGTAGAAGCAAAATTACATGCGATTATTGTTTGCGGCCACTGTAGCATTCATATCAACTTTTTTTTTTCTTTGTCGTAATTCCAGAAGCAGATAGTTAAGGAGCAGTAGCCAAGCCCTACCAGAAGGTGCAAGCAACACCAATTAAAAACAAAAGGTGGACATTCGATAAAAATGAAAATTTATTAAGTTAACAACAACACTAAGAAACAAAAGTTCTTACTCCACGCTAGAAAGTGACTATTGTAAGCAAAAGGAGAAGAAGGTTGGAAGATGGAAAGAGCACAATGAGGAGGACGTCAGAGCAAAGAAACTGACATGTAGACTGAGAAGTTGAAGGCTGTCTGTCTGTATGTCTGCCTCTCTCTCTCTCTCTCTCTCTCTCTCTCTCTCTCTCTCTCTTCCTCTCTCTCTCTACAAACGTCCAGCCTGCTTTGCCCAAACCAGTTGTCTTAACCACCTGTGCGATTTCCTAAAGTTCACCAGAACGATTTGCAGGTGCAGCTTGCAAAACGTCATAAAACTAGAGAAATCCTGTTTAAATATAGGCGCACGACACACAGAAATTCTATAGAAGGTGCAGACAGATAGACAGATAGACACACAGACAGGCAGACAGGCAGACAGGCACACACACACACACACACACACACACACACACACACACACACACACACAAACACACACACACACACACAGAGGAGAGAGAGAGAGAGAGAGAGAGAGAGAAAGAGAGAGAGAGAGAGAGAGGGGAAGGGGAGGGGGAGGTACTTACGTGAGATTCTAAAGAATTCGGCTTTTGTTTAGTTTTATCTCTATATAAGTTTATCCCTATATAAGTAAAACAAAAACACCAGTTTCCGGTTCTTGAAGAGATATTACAATGTATTTGTTATCATTATCCGTCACAATTTTGTTAAAATCTTAAACTGAGAATGTTTGTGGCTAAACAATCCAGTAACATCTCTCGAAGTAGACTTCTTTGAAACAGCATTAATAACCTCATCCTGCAGAAATGAATGGTTCTAGCTTTTTCTCAACATGCATAAGCTTGTCTTGCATCACTTAATTACAATGTCTTTTTGTTTCGTAAGTACTGAGATACATCCCTCCCCTTTGGCCGTTTCCCGGACGATGATGGTTTACAGATTAAACTGTAACTGTGTGTTCATGAATATTTACGACCCCCCCCCCCCCCCCCCCCCCCCCCCCCCCCTAATTTGGTATTAAATGTTTGGTTTACATCTCAGGTTTGGATACAAGTAAGAGAAGCCAGACACATTCTAACAATATGTTTGGGAAAAACAACCAAAGTTGACAGCACTCTTCACCCCTCTCATCAGTTACTCTTGAGATAAATTATGACAAATGTTAGCAACAGGAACATTTCTCATTATATTGAGGCCAAAAGAGGATTCACATAATGGTCGCAGCGGATTTGCATGCTACCAAAAACAAACCAGAGACAAATGGTCGTAAACGTTATGAGGTATTTGTTAATAAGAAAAATACCTCATAACAAATACGATAAAAAAAAAAACGACAATACTCCAAACACCCATGATGTCCGCATCAGAAAAAGTACAAAGAGAAAGAAGCAGTTTTGACCAGTCTAGCAAGAACACCGGCTGGAACAGACTAAACAAGAAACAAACCACTGAAGGCAAATCATGTTGTTGTTATTGTTGTTGTTTTTTCATAGCCATACGACCACACGGTTCTGAAATTTATCTGTATGTTCAACACTCAGAATATGACTGCCCTTCCGATAGCCGATGAAACGTTACAATCAGATCAATACTATCATCCTATAACCACCCTTGCACTTCAATCTATCCACAAAACTCCCGATGTCAAGCAAGTGCCGCCGCCGAGAAAATTGATGTTTGACTGGGAATGTATGTGTGGCATTGCCTCAAATTTAGCGCAACAAAAGAGAGACGGATGAGGAAAGAGAGAGAGAGAGAGAGAGAGAGAGAGAGAGAGAGAGAGAGAGAGAGAGAGAGAGAGAGAGAGACTCAAGACTCAAGACTCAAGATATTTTATTCATTTTAGGCTTCAGCCCATCATGAAGGGGGATGTGAATATACAACTAAATGAAGTTATGCAGCAAATTCAAAATGAAAGCTAACAATGATATAGAACATATTCATGTAGTCAGAGAGAGAGAGAGAGAGAGAGAGAGAGAGAGAGAGAGAGAGAGAGAGAGACAGAGAGAGAGGGTGATCTACGAATGGGAATATGAATGTGACATTACATCCGATTTAGAGCAACAGAAGAGGGACGGATGAGGAATGGGGAATAAAATGAGAGAGAGAGAGAGAGAGAGAGAGAGAGAGAGAGAGAGAGAGAGATAGTCTGGAAAAAAGGCAGATAATGATAGTAAAAGAAATAGCTGAAACCAAAATGAAAATAAACAAACAAGACTGATCAGAACTTAGGTCTAATGTGACAAACTTCAACGACAGTTCCTTCGTTCTCTTATACACGCCTGACATCATTGATATTTGTCCATTTGGTGGAATGACATGAAACGAAATAAAGTAACAGCGTCAACAGGATGATTTGAATAAAATGAATACTAAAACAAGTTGAACGTCTTTTCCCACAGGGACAACTTTAACATTCAAGCTTTCGCCACAAAGGCTTCTTCAGGAGATTCCTGAAGAAGCCTTTGTGGCGAAAGCTTAAATATCAAAGTTGTCCCTGTGGAAAAAGACGTTCAACTTGTTTTAGTATTCATTGTATATACATACATACATATATATATATATATATATATATATATATATATATATATATATATATATATATATATATGTGTGTGTGTGTGTGTGTGTGTGTGTGTGTGTGTGTGTGTGTGTGTGTGTGTATGAATGGGTGGATGTATATAACTTTATTTCATTTAGGGTCAAATGTTATCCGTTTCAGTGACAATAGCGACAATGATAACGGAGTCATACCCCATGAATTTCCGGTACCAAGCCTACCGGAACCGGAAGTGACGACCTGAGTGACGTCATCAGTCTCATACTCTTCTGGACCAGACGGACAGCAGTGAAGGAAACAGGGCGGGTGTGAAGATGGGTTGTGAATACGGCAAACCGCAGGTGGTCACAGCCTCTCCAGAAGAACCGGAAGTGGAAATGACCGGGTTCAATGACGCGCAGATCGACTCCATCCGAAGCACCTGGCCTCTGCTGTCAGGGGAAGATCGGGAGAGAGTGGGTGCCGAGATCTTCATCCGCATCTTCAGCGAGTCCCCATCTGTGCATGACCTTTTTCACCACTTCCAGTAAGTCAGTGAGATGCTGTTGTCGTTTCCTGTTTAAAGATTTCTTTTTTTTTTAACTAGTGTTATCACACCTTGGTATTGAGTATAAGACAGCTCATCTTTCTGAAAGGATTCATTGAAAGAGGCGGTTACAATATCTTTTAATTTAGGCCAGAAAAATTTCATGAATTCAACAGTAATTCCGTCCATACCTGGCGCTGATCCGTTTTTCATGCTTTGTAAAGCGCACGATGTTTCATTGACAGTGACAAGACCTTCACATGAGTTGCAGTCAGTGTCACTAAGGCGAGGAATATCTTCTCCAGCAATAAAGTCGTGCGTAGCTTCAGTCACATTTGCAACGTCAGTCTTTTGATTGTAAAGATTTCTGTAGAAGGTAACCTCTTCTTCCATTATTTTGGTCTGGTCAGTGGTAGTAAACCCAGAATCTGACACAAGACGAGTAATTACATTTTTCTTTTCCTTACTTTTTCAAGGTTACAGAAATATTTGGTGTTTTTTTTCTCCTTCTTCAATCCATTTCACTCTTGATCTAATTTGGGCTCCTCTTGTTTTTTTGCATATCTAGTAGTTTTTAATTTATGTTTAGTACTTAATAAATCATTCTGTAAGCGTGCATTTCCAGGGTCTTTTGTTATGCGAAATTCGATGTCATGAAGTTGTTTTCGCAGTTCTAAGTGTTCGTTTCTTCGACAACAAGCTAATCGTTTGCCAAAATCAACACAATAATTACGTATTTCGGATTCGTAAGTTCCCATTTATCAACAGAATTTGTAAGTTCCTTATGTACACATGATCTATTATTGCACTCACACATTTTTTTTTTTTTACAAAACTTTCATGTCTGAGGTAGCTATTATTAAATCCCCAATACCCTGGACCTCTTATGAACTTGCTATTTTCTAATTATGTGACTACAGCTTTATGATCCGAATTAGAGACTGTATAATGTTCGCAAGACGCAATAAAGGAAAATAATATCTTCTGAAGCAAAGCAGTAATCTAAACGACGAGCGATAAAAGGATGAAAGCCGTTCCAGGTATATTCTTGATCATTCTCATGGAAGATCCTCCATATACATCGGTCAAAGAGAGCTCACGTACACAGTCTTAAAAGCTTCAACTTCGGTCTCATAAAAAGGATTTCCGGATATAACATCATGCTTGTTGTTTAAGACACAGTTGAAATCACCACATAAAATGATATTTTCAGCTTCCAAATCTTGCAGTTTCACATACAGGTTGTGGAAGAAACGCCTTTTGTCCATAGAATCGTTAGGCGCATACACATTTACAATGGTGATCGGGATTTGCTCAAATTTAATATTAATTGCAACAGTGCGATCCTCTGTTAAAACAAGTTCAATGTCATCATTAACATATTTGGAAACCAGTGTAACTTCGCCCTTTCTTCGGGACATACCCTCTTTTGCAAAAATCCTTCCACCCCATTCTTTTTCCCATTGCGATTTTTCCTTTTCTACAAAATGAGTTTCTTGCAAACATATGACATCAAACTTTTGATTTTTAAAGTATTTGAACAAACTATTACGCTTCATTTTATTTTTTAGTCCCGGCAGTTCAAAGAACAAATCTAAACTTTTCCATTATCTACTAAGAAAGATAAATGTCTGACTAAGACGAAGCACTGAGCTCCCACAAAAGTCAACAAAGGCATTTCTATCTGAAAAAAACAAACAAACAAACAAAGAAAACAAGTGAGGGGGGAGGGGAGGGATAATACAAGGGAGTGCAGAAGAAAGAACAGACGTAGAGGAGGAAAGGGAGACCTTTGTAGAATAAGAAAAGCGGGCAAGAAAGAGACAGACAGACAGACAGACAGACAGAGAGAGAGAGAGAGAGAGAGAGAGAGAGAGAGAGAGAGAGAGAGAAAGAGAGAGAGAAAGTAATACTCGACATGGATGAGAGGAGAAGGGTGGGGGGATGGAGGATTGTTGGGGCGTGGAGGGGGATGGGGGTATACAGACAGGAAGCAAACAGGCAGGCAGACAAATGGGACAGACAAAAGACCAAAAACACAGTAAGCCTAAATGCCGACACGTAATCAAGAATGACACTGACATTCAAACAGGTTATTTTTCGTAATCGGAAACATCTGATCTTTCCTCTTCAGTATCTGCATCACATTTCGCCTGCTTTTCTCTTGGTGCTGAAGGGCTGTCCTGCTCACGACATCGCTGGCGCTTTGGAGTTTCTGAGCGGTTCCTGAGATTGTCTGAGTGGGGGCCCATACTAGAATGCAGGGTTGTTTGGCGTTTAGAAACCGCCCGCCCTCGATCAGACTTTTCTCTTTGATTCTTTTTGTCACTGGTAGCGGGCAAACCTTTCCCGCCGCGTGTGTCTCCCTGAACGATTTTTACTGTAGATTTGATGATAAAGATTTTAGTAAAGAATTAAAGGAAGTGAAGGAAGAACTCCAAAGCAATGTTAAAAACGATGTCGATGGAAGTGATTCTGTTGTGATTGAGGAAAATGATGTTCAGTTTTTTTTTTCAAACGTTTAATGTGAGAAAGGCAATGGGCCCTGATAATATCTGTGGAAAATTGTTGAAGGTGTGTGCTTCTCAGCTCTCCTATGTTTACAGTCGTTTGTTTACCTGGTCACTTAGAGAATGTATAATTCCTGTTTTTATGGAAAAATGCCACTGTATGTCCTGTTCCCAAAAAACGCAACCCAAGCTGTTTAAATGATTACCGACCAGTTGCCCTCACATCTGTTGCAATGAAATGTCTTGAAAGAATTGTCCTCGGTTATGTTTTAAAAGATACTACACAGTACCAAGACCCGTTTCAGTTCGCATACCAACAGAACAGATCAACAGATGATGCCACACTCACACTTCTCCATCATGCTTTTTCACACCTCGAAAAACCTGCCTCCTTTGTACGCATTCTCTTTATTGATTTCTCATCAGCATTCAACACCATACAACCACATCTGATGGCAAAGAAACTCATTAACATAAATGTGGGGTAACAAGCTCATTCTTTGGATAATTGATTTTCTTACACAGAGGACACAGTCTGTTCGATATCAAAGTGTTGTTTCGTCTTCCAGAGTCATTTCAACTGGCGCACCCCAGGGTACTGTTTTTCACCAGTGCTTTTTACTCTGTACACAAATGATTGTTCAGGAAGTGATTCAACTTTGTACATTAAATATTCAGATGACTCAGCACTTTTGGATCTTTCCAACTCTGATTCTGTTTACTTCAAGGAGGTTCAAAGATTTGTTGACTGGTGCGATCATAACTATCTTGATTTGAATGTAACAAAAACGAAAGAAATGTTGATTGATTTTAGAAAGAATCCAAAAGCTGTACCACCACTTTTTTTTATCAAAGGTGCTGAAGTAGAACGTGTTGAATCATACAAATATTTAGGAACTTTTATAGATAATAAGCTGAATTTTAAATCCCATGTTCAGTATGTCCACAAAAAATGTCAAACCAGATTATATTGTCTTCGCAAGCTGCGATCATTTCATGTGAATACTGACATTCTTCGGACATTTTATTCATGCTTCTTGGAATCTGTTCTAACTTTCTCATTTATGTGTTGGTATGGTGGGTTGACTGTGAAGAGCAGAAATGTGCTTGAGAAAGGTGAACGTGGGAGGAAAAATCGTTGGTGGTGAGAAAAAAAAAAGTCTGAGTGAGCTATACAGGTGCCGTGTTGTTTGTAAAGCGAAGAAGATTACGTGTGACCAGACCCACGTTCTTGCAAATCAGTATGACCTTCTTCAGTCAGGACGAAGATATCGATCGGTTAAATGCAGAAGTGTCAGATTTAAACAAAGTTTTATTCCCCTGTCCATTGATTTCATGAACCAAGAAGATGTTTAATGGAAATCCAAATTCCTCTATATGAATGTATGTCATATGTGAGAAAATGGGTAATGTGGCTAAATTATTGTTTATTGCTGTGGGGAGGTAAACTCTCTTTGTCCATGACCTGACTGTTTGGCCGGCCTTTACAGCGGACATCTCCTCTCTTATGCCCTGGTTCCTTGCACTCACGGCACACAACCTCATTCACACACACACAGACACATGGTGGTTAGGCTGTAGACAGTTTGAGCAAACAACGGATTTCATAACATTTTTCTGTTCCTTATGGAAAATTTTGGCAGTGAATGGACCTACTTTTAATGTTTTTTCGAGAGGGTTAGCGGGGAGGGTTATGAAGACGAATCTTCTCCCCGTTTCGAAAAGAGTAAGTTTATTGTCTGCATCCCTGTACCGTTCCATTTTTATATCAGATCGGAGTTCACATCCAATTTCAGTTAAGGAGTGTTTCTATTTCACTGTTGGCTACCGACATAGGGATGTCTGCAACCCACACCTTCGTACCAGGTTTTTCTTCCCCGGAATCCTCTCTCAGAATAAACGGATTGGTGTTGGCTAAAGGGATCAGAGTATTCCGGACAGTCATACCTTTGACCAGAAGATCGTTCCTTGCCTGTCTGGTAGCTGGATGAATCCGCCAAAGGCCTCATGTCCTGGGCACCAACGATGCTGCCACTGCCTGCCGTACGCTCCGCAGCCAGACACAGCTCCAGTCCTGTTACGCGGTTTTCCGCCGAATCCGGGATGTCCCGATTTTTTAGAAAAACGGGCTGGACGGAAGACATTTCGCTCTTAACCGTGTTAAACGGTTAAACGGTCACGAAGAGAGAGAGCGAAAAAAAGGAAGAAAAAAACACTGAGACTGAAAAGCGAACAAGAAAAGCACTAAGCTGAAAATTCGCGTAAGCTTAGCTCGAATCGGCGCGGGCGAAGAGCGAACAAATCCGTGACCACACGCTACGAGTGTTACTCACCGACTAAATACCAAGTGTGATAACACTAATTCATAAAGGCAAAGATCTGGATAAAGAACATCTAACAAACTGGAGACCTATTACCTTAACAAACACCGACTATAAAATTCTAGCTAAAGTTATGGCACAGAGACTAAGTGGTGTATACAGCATCTGGTAAGCGAAGACCAGGTTGGTTACATTAAAGGTCGAAATATATCTACAGTCATTCGTACAATTGACGCTGCAATCAATTACGTTAACAAAACAAGTAAATCAGGTTTTATATTAGCGCTTGATTATTCAAAAGCATTCGATTCTATAACAAAAAACGTACTCATACTGAAAGCATTCGATGTTTTTGGATTTGGTCCCGATTTTAAGAAGTGGATTCGAATATGTTAAAAAAAGGCTGTGAATCACATAAATCATGGGGGCTGGATATCGGAGAGTTTTGATGTTAATTGTGGTATTAGACAAGGATGTCCATTTTCCCCTTTAGCCTTCGTTTTGGCTGTAGAACTGCTAGCTATTAAGATTAGAAATAGTGGCATTGAAGGCATTTGAATACAGATACGAAATGAAAGAAATGCAAGCATCAAAATTCAACAGATGGCTGACGACACAACCCTTTTTCTAAAACACCAGAATGACATAACAACAGCAACAAATATTCTCAGACAATTTGCATGCTTCTCTGGCTTGAAACTAAACATACGCAAAACTAAAGTCTTGGCAATAGGTGATGTTGATGAAAGAGTTCTTAACATACCCTTTGAAATAGTGGACAAAGTAAAAATCTTAGGAATATCCTTTGCAAAAGACAAAATGGCAAAGGATTATTAGAAGACAACTGGAAAAAGAGGCTGAAAACTCTAACAGCTATGATAAAAGAATGGAGTAAGAGAGACCTTAGCATACATGGTAAAATAGTGATCATAAAGACATTTTTGACCAGCCAATTTATTTATGTTATGCAGTCGGGTTGGACTGTCAAGGGAAATATTGATTAAAGTTAGTACAATTTTATATAAATTTCTTTGACAAAGGAAACACAGTAACAGAAAAGCCTTTGAAAAGATTAAAAGAAAGGTAATGAAAGCAGATTATAAAGAAGGAGGGCTAAGAATGGTTGACATGATTGAATTGCAAAATACCTTTAACCTACAATGGATTGGACGATTATACAACCAAAGAACTGAGACATGGTGCCTCATTCCTTTTGGCACTTGAAAAGAATAGCCTCAGCTAGCTGAGGAAATATTTGAAATAAACTGTTCTCCTAAAGATATACCAGGGATCTCTACAATTGAAAATAATTTTTGGAAAGAAGTTCTATTAACTTACCTAGATAACAAAACTAAAGTAGAAAGCGATTGTGTACTTGCAAAATATATTGGTACACAATGTCTCTTTATAATAAGTTAATCAAATATAAAAGTAAGGTCCTCAATTTTGAAAAATGGCGAGAGAAAGGCCTCATCACATTAAACGATATTATTAAAACGCAGGAAAGGCGTTTTTTTAACTTTAGTGGAAGTACAAGACCTACTTAACCAAAACAGGGTAATAACCATGTTTCAATATAATGCTCTACTAAATGCCATACACAAACCTGGATTGACTTGATAAAAGATAGGAATAGACGATTGAAATGGAGAATCATAGTACCTCTGAAGCAAATCGTTTCTATGCTAAAACAAAACAAATTAAAGAATATCTGTTGAAAAAGAGTAACAACAAACCGTTAACTCCACACGCCGTAGATTTTTTGGAGCAGAAAACTGAACATTGAATTGAGTGAAAAGATGTGGCTTACGCCCAAGACTGGCAACAAAAGAAGTACGCTTACGTGAGCTGCAATGGAAATTGTTACATAATATCTATCCACAAATATTATGCTACACAAAATGGGCGTGTGCCAATCTATTTCATGTGATTACTGTCCGGACACTGTGGAACCATTGAGCACTTTTTTTTTGAATGTCCATCAGTGAGACAGTTTTGGTTAGAAATTGAAAACATTATTTTCTCAAAGGTAGGCATGAAATTTCATTTGTCTGTAACAGATGCTGTTCGGTTTATATGAAAAGAAATCTTCACATAATTATGTGTGCATCAATAACATTTTGGTAGTGGGTAAAATGTGCATAAGCAAGATTAAGAAGACAAAGTCATCGATACCATATGAAGTGGATTTTTGAGCAGGAGGCACAGTTAAGGAAGTTAATATAACATGCACGCAGGCACGCACGTATGCACGCTTGAGCGCTGACACACACGCACGCGCACACACGCACACACATGCGCGCACAAAGACACACAAGCATAAATTTTGCGCCGCTCCAGCTCTCCTTTTCACACAAACAATAGCAGACACTGTAAAAAGCAGGCACCCACACACTGTTCTGTGCTCAACCGCAATTGTGCATGTTCTTTTAGTTAACGAATAATTCATGTTCATGAGCGCTATGTAATGTTTCTAATGGCTTTGTAGATAATGTTAACTTTATTTTTTGCAAATGCTGTTATACACACACACACGCACGCACGCACGCACGCACGCACGCACACGCACACACAAACAGTGGATGTGGGATATGAGGGGGAAGGGAGGGGGGGAGGTGCAAATGTGTGTTTAATTCAATTAAAAGTATACTATGCAGCAAACACAGCAGAATGAATGTGTCAGTGCACCAGACATCAGTACATGAATAAACCCAGACGCTTTGTATCAAACGCCAAAATATTCAGATCCGCAGTGGAATGTCCATCACTTAAAACACGCGCACGCGCACGCACACACACACACACACACACACACACACACACACACACACACACACGCGCGCGCGCGCGCGCGCGCGCGCGCACACAGTCACTCACGCACACACACAGACACACACACACAGGCACACACAGGCACACACACGCACACGCGCACACACACACACACGCACGCAGAAGGTAGGGGTGAGAGGGGGAGAGAGAGAGAGAGACGTTGCATGGTGAGTACGAGTCAATATAAACAGGGGGGGAATTGAAAATGAATGACAGCAAAAAAAAATAGGAGGATAGATTTTTCTGTCTCTGTCTCTGTCTGTCTGTCTGTCTGTCTGTCTGTCTGTCTCTCTCTCTCTCTCTCTCTCTCTCTCTCTCTCTCTCTCTCTCTCTCTCTCTCTCCCTCTCGCCCCCCCCTCTCTCTCTCTCTCTCTCTCTCTCTCCCTCTCGCCCCCCCTCTCTCTCTCTCTCTCTTTCTCGCTCTCACATTGATACTGATTGTCTCGCTGCAATAATTTCCTCGTGTCTCCCTTGTGATCTCTCTTTTTCACTATAAGGATAGCCTTCAGGGGGAATAGGCCGGTTTGCCAGACGAGCTGTACGTTTTCTTTACTACATCTCCCCCCCCCCCCCTCTCTCTCTCTCTCTCTCTCTCTCTCTCTCTCTCTCTCTTATTTTCTGTTCCTCCCTCCTCTCCTTCGCGCACTTCTGGTATCATCCTTGCATACTTATTTTCGTCTTTCGTTTCAAGGATGGTTCTCGGAAGACGTCCGAGCCTTTCTCACGTTTCTTTTCTTCGGCAGTCTCTCAAAGACAAGGACAGCCACCTCTCACAGACAGAGGGTCTATATATTCTAGTACAAGCAATACTACACATTGCCCATTCTCCATTAGATCTTGTGGAGCAGAGCAGTACGGTAAGTATAGTGCTTACAGTTCGGTGACATATACCATTGTACTCTATACTGTTTACATCTGGTGGAGCAGTGCTGTACTACCGGTAAGTACAGTACTATGCAGTGGCAGACATCGTGGTACTGTATACAGTTTACATTTTGTGGAACAGAGCATAACGATAAGTGCAGTGCCATACAGAGCGGCGACAGACCACATTGAAATATGTACAATTTACAGCTTATGAAGCACTGTGGTATGCCAGCTACGATATCAGGAGTGACACCACTCCCACCACCCACCCTCTTCTCCTCTCAGTGTTATTCTTCAGAAAAAAGACTTAAAACAGGAACCATGAAGAATCCACACATCTGTTAATTGACCCATCTGATTTTTTAAAAATACCTCCCCAGAATAAAAGAAAACATCAGAATAGACACAGATGACCATTTTCATGATGGTGAGTGCGTCATCCTCTAAAGAACTTTCTCCCTTCAGAATCCCTGAGACGGAGGACAATCACTGCCAAACACTACAGTGATATTCTCCTAATCTAAAACATTAAGATCAGCAAGTGAATATCCATCCGCTAAAACACACACACACACACACACACACACACACACACACACACACACACACACACACACACACACACGGACGCACTATGCATGGGAAGTGTGTGTCAGTTAAAACAAGAAGTGATGACTGTGGGGGAAAAATAGGAGGATGGAGACCCCACTGTTTAAAAGAAAAAGCAAAAGGAAAAAAAGGGGGAAAAAAGTGGAAAAATTGGAGGTTGGAGAGGGAAAAGCCTCCTGATTCCAGTCCTATTTCAGAATCCATCAGATGGGATGACATTCACTGTCACACATCACGATGACGTCCTAACCACTGTCCTGTTTCCCAGTCCATCGGACAGAGGACATATACTGCCACACACCACAGTGACATCTTCCTTATCACTGTCCTATGTCAGAATCCATCAGAGAGGACATATACTACACGCCACAGTGACATCTTCCTTATCACTGTCCTATGTCAGAATCCATCAGAGAGGACATATACTACACGCCACAGTGACATCTTCCTTATCACTGTCCTATGTCAGAATCCATCAGAGAGGACATATACTACACACCACAGTGACATCCTCCTGATGACTGTCCTATATCAGAATCCATCAGAGAGGACATATACTACACACACCACAGTGACATCTTCCTTATCACTGTCCTATTTCAGAATCCACACGACAAATCGTTTCCTGCTTCAAGATGCTCATCGACATCACCCTCGTGTCATTTCTGTTCCAGAATCCACAAGATGGAGGACTTATACCACTCCAAGATGTTCAGCGATCACGCCCAGCGTTTCATGGAGATCATCCAGCACCTGGTGGACAATCTGGAGTGCCCGCAAAACGTCGACCAGGAGCTCCTGATCCTGGGCGCCAAACACGCCACCTTCGACGGCTACCACCCGGAGTACTTTCGGTTATACACCAAGTGCATGTTAGAAGTGTGGGAGATGGAGCTAGGCGAAGAGTTTATTCTGGACGTGAGAGAGAGCTGGAAGCATGCTTTCGAGTACGTTGTGGAGCATATGACGGAGGGCTTTGATATGTGCCTGGGCGGCCAGCTCCAAGACATCATTGACGATTCCACTTCAGCCAATTCCTCAGTGAAGGAGCTCATCATTTCAGCCTCGGGCTCACCGAGAAAAGAGTCCACCAGCTCCCTTCCTAGTGCCACTGTGAAGGAGATCGGCGGTTCGCATCCTCACTCCCCCGTCAAGCAGTCCGCAGAGAATGGGGGCACTGAGGCTGTGCGCCATCTGTCGCTGGTTGAGGACGATCTGATCAGAGTCCAGTGAGATGCGTCCTGCTGCTGGGTAGGGGTGTGGATGTGGAGGGATGCGGGGAGGGCGTGGAGAAGTGGGGGGGGGGGGGGTATATCAGGGCTATTTACAGGAATTATATTGTCGTAGTAGCGTCTGTCTAACACCAACAAACCTTACACAGCCCGTTTCTTGTCTTGTTGATGACTTTTTAAAAACTTGACATTAAAACCCTGCTTCTCCCTCCTCCTGTAATGTTTATGACGAGGAGTGGTGCGAATTTCTAAATATGCAGGGATAGTTGCACAGCAGGTCTTCAGAGAAGATCTTTCCCCGCCCTCATGTAAGTGTCTAGGCCCTAGACTCCTCACACTCTGAGAGGCTAGGCTGCAGCCAGGTCAGGATTCCTCGATGCCCCTATGCTCCAGCCTTTCACATGCCTTTCTTTCTGCACCCAGGATTCGAACCATTCCGGAAGACCGAATCCCTCAGGTTTGTCTCGTCTTGCGGTGGACGTCTTATCCACCTAGTTATCAGAGACATTTGTTAAGTTGGGAATTTTCAGCCTGATGAAGATGTCTTTTGTTCCTCCTTAAGTGTACCGTACATGGTTATTTTCTACAGGCGTTGGCCTAGACAGATGATTTCAAATACACCATCATATTCCCTGTGAGCAGCATGTCCAACTGGGAAACACCGTGTACAGTATACCTGGGCCTTTCCCTGACTGGGTACAGAAATGAGAGTGGGAGGGGAAAGGGTTAGGGGACTGGGAGGTTGGGGGCTGGGAAAGTGGGGGGTAAAGGTTGTGAAAGCGCAGCGTGACATTGCATCTCATCTAGTTATCTTACGACTCTGACAACCATCGTGTCCAAGACGTCACAAGATCGATGCTCTTCGTTCTCTCTTTACTGTACTGTTTTGGGTCCTTCAGACGTCTCTGTGCAACAGCCCAGTGGTTTACATGGTTATCTTATATCAGGGTCCGATGACATGCGTCTGAGACGAACACCAATGTACTGTATACAGTTCACATCTTGTGGAACAATGCAGTACTGTACAGTGCCAGACACCATTGTACTGTGTACAGTTTACATGTTGTGGAACCGGCCTATGGTTCGTGGGATGGTTTGAGGGATTTCTCTTACCAGGCCACGCCATCGCTTTTTTTATTCGGAAGAATGCAGTAATGGATTTCTTTTCTGTGAATTTCACAAAGAGAGAGAGAGAGAGAGAGAGAGACAGACAGACAGACAGACAGACAGACAGACAGACAAAGAGAAGAGAGAGAGAGAGAGAGAGAGAGAGAGAGAGAGAGAGAGAGAGAGGCTGAAAAAATGTGGCACAAGTGAGTTAATAATCATAGAAGGATGTGAGTATTCTAGAAAGGTGATTTCAAGCTTTTTTAAAGTTTCAGCCAGACAGACTGCCTAAATAAAATCGTGATTTTTACACACAAACACATTAGTTTGTATCTCCTTAAGTTCTTGAAACCCATTACATATCTTTAGACAGAATGGAGGATGGGGCGGGGGGGGGGGGGGGGGGGTTGGTGGTCTCTGCAGTGAAACCGTATTTGTTGGTATCTCTGACGTCATCAAAATCTATCATTCAATAATTTGTATGTTTGAACATGATCATGTCTTGTTCACCTCATGTATAATCTCTCGTTCACAACCATTTTCATCTCTTATTGACACCGTTATCATCATCATCTCTCATTGGCATCATTGTCATCTCACATTTACATTATTCTCACCTACGTTTGTCTTGGATTTCATTTACGTCATTATCATCTCATTCACGGCGCAAGTCATCTCTTGTTATGTTACTGTCATCTCTCAATTACATCATTACTAACTCCATCACTTCGTTGTCCTCTGCTCTTCACGTCATTGTCATCTCTCATTTGCACACTCTCATTTCATTCACGTCATCGTCATCTCTCATTTACATCACTCTCATTTCATTCACGTCATCGTCATCTCTCATTTACATCACTCTCATTTCATTCACGTCATCGTCGTCTCTCATTTTGTATCACTCTCATTTCATTCACGTCATCGTCATCTCTCTTTTTTACATCACTCTCGTTTCATGCACGGCATTGTCACAGATCATTCACTATGAAATCATCTCCCATTCACAGTGTCAAAGAGATTTAATGTCTTGACAAACGTATGTCAGACCACTTCCCGTCCGAGGCATAATTAACCTTCTTCATGTCACTCCACTTGAATTTTGGAGAAAAAAAAAGATAAAATACGATGAAATAAAAAGCAAAGAAAGAAAGGCATAAGGACACAGAAAGAAAGCCGTTTGTAGTGCGCTGTTGGACGCCGTGTCTGTGTATTTCCTTGATACTTTTTGTCTGCTTGTTTTGTTCGTGGGTTTGGCTTTGTCTGTGTGCAATATTTGGTGATTGCCGTGTTCACACACACACACACACACACACACACACACACACACACACACACACACACACACACACACACACACACGCACGCACGCACGCACGCACGCACGCACCACACACACGCACACACTCTCTCTCCCTCTCTCTCTCTCTCTCTCTTTCTCTCTCTCTCTCTCTCTCTATATATATATATATATACATATATTATATATGTATGTATATGTAGATGTATGCATGCACACAAACACACTCACTCACGCGCGCGCACGCACCCGCACGCACACAGGCACATATGCGAAAGTGAGCTAGCATACATACAAACACACTCACATTTTCTTCTTCTTCTTCTTCTTTCTTCTTCTTCTTCTTCTTCTTCTTCTTCTTCTTGGCATCACTATCCTCTTTTATCCTGTCCACCATCTCCACCTTGCCATCCTCATCCTCCAAAACATCCGTGTGTTTCCGATTTTGCTAACAGCGCGAAAGGAAAAAACAGATTTGAGAGAGAGAGAGAGAGAGAGAGAGAGAGAGAGAGAGAGAGAGAGAGAGAGAGAGAGAGAGAGAGGGGAGTGTTACTTATGCTTGGCAACCATGATTAAGGAGACGTTACTCGTCTTGTTATCAAATATGATCCTTTTCTCTCTTAAGACGTGGGAGCTGAACAGAGCAGCCAAAACATATCCGGTCTTGCGCTTAATTGAGGAAGGAGGCGCACTTCCTCTTCTGTAAATGGAGATGAAGACAGGGGAAAAACCATTGTCAATAGGAGAAAAAGTTCAATGTAAAAAAATAAGGACGCAATATCTAAGCATGGTAGAGCAAATAAGCAAACGGCAGAGTAGACGGAGGAAAGAGATGGAGGGAAAAGGGCAACAGACAGACAGGAAGTCACTTTGACACTTTGATATTTTATTGTCATTACCAATGAGGTCTTTTGACAAGGGGGGAGAGGTAACAGAACAAAAACATTTCCCTCTTCCTTTCCTGCAAACAAATAGTACACTTTCATTCCGAGTGTGTATCAAATCCAAAGTTAACAAAAACAAATACATTCGTAACATTTCGTTATGTCCTCACCTCACGCACAGGAGTAATGCAGTAAAGTTACACACACACACACACACACACACACACACACACACACACACACACACACACACACACACACACACACACACACACACCTTAAGACTGACTCGACCATCCACTCAATCAAATGACAGGAAGTCAGAGAGAGAGAGAGAGAGAGAGAGAGAGAGAGAGAGAGAGAGAGAGAGAGAGACAGACAGACAGACAGACAGACAGACAGAGAGACAGGGACAGGCAGACAGTCAGACAGACAGACAGACTGTATAATGTTTATTCATTGCCTCTTAAAAGGGGAATAAACATAAAAAAAAAAAACATAATCCATTTCAAATAGAGAGAAAATGAACAAAGATTCTACAGAATTAAGTCATTTAAACCCTCTGTACATATCTACAGTCAGCTCTTCACTGTCTTCTCATTTGTCGAGGTCATTAACACAATTAAATCTGAAGAGAAAGGAAGAAAATCAATGTCCTATGTATTTAGGTGGGAGTACGATGCTGTCTAAGAGATTTATTCTGGACTTTAACAAAAACATAACAAACTTATCTCATGATTCATGACATCATGGACAAGCACTCAAGCGATCATCTAAATTCCTACAACGCTGATAATGTGCATAGATATCTAAAATAACAAAGGCGAAAGCTCACCACCAGCACACTACTAATTGCCTGTTTTATACAGTCCTTTGCAGACGACAAAATGGTGATTAGTCTGAACAAGGAGGAATACCTCAAACATCTTTAAAGGAAAAACTGATTTCTAAGTCCATTCAACACAGGAAGGCAGAATATACAAAGACGTTTGTTCTCTCTAACACTAAAGGCAAATCAGATACTTTACATCGATGAAAAATATATTGACAGATCAGAAATACCAAATCTAAGCCGTGTCTTTATATATTGCAAATGTCTACCTTTGTTTAGGGTAAATAAGCGGGAACATGGTGCGTTGCACCTGTTTGCCTGTACAAGTCAGATCCGGATCCGTCACTGACCTGGGTGTTTCTGGACCATGCCTCACTGCCGTTGACTGTGTAGCTATCTTCGTGGACCAGTTTCCTATCTATGTTCTGCAAACTCGTTTACACTTGTTTATAGTCATGATCAATGACATGCCAGATTTGTTTTCGTGACTAGGCTGTGAAAATTGTACTCACTGTCCAAAGTGGGACACTGGCCGTGCATTCTGCAGGGTGTATTTGTTCACATGGCTTTTTCCTTTTTGTTTTATCTATCGCGTGTTTTTCTCATTGCTTTTCATTAACGTTTGACGATATCCGAACACTGGGAGTAAGAGTGAATTGGATTGGTTGACGCTCTCAGTACAGACCTGTCATCACCGCCGCAAGATTGTCAGTGGTGTAGCTACTATGTCGTGAACGGGCTTTGCTGTTTTTTCTCTTTTTCAGGACGTGTTTTTTCTGCCCATGAATTGACATGTTCAGAATAGTTAGTTCATGTTCAGAATGTGCATGTTCCCCGTTTAAGTTTAAAAAGACCCTCTGTGGTCAGCTGGGCTGTGATAAACACACACACACACACACACACACACACACACACACACACACACACACACACACACACACACACACACACACACACATACACACACACACACACACAACAAAACAATAAACATAAATCGGATTTTTCTCGCCACCCGCAGTTATTTGGCCTAATATAAAACATGCAAACCGAAGCAAGTGCGTCATCTATTCCATGATTTATCCATATATGAACAAAATCTAGTTGCTGCATTTAAGTCTCACTGATGACATTCACTCGGTTGTTTTACCCCCTCACGTCCATCTACATACCCAGCACCCAGCACTGATGACCTACATGTATCTTTGGGATTTTTATTGGTCACAAGTGTATCGGAGAACTTCCTGTAATTCTGACAACTGAAGAAAATCGACGTGCCCTTCCAGCTGCAACGAAGACACCCTCCGCCAAGTCATTGACACGCTCGGCATTTATGAACGCTGAGGCGCATTCAACCTGGTCCGCCTTTCCCTTCAGTATTCTCCTTTCTTTTTTTTTAACCCATCCTACTAATTCTGTGGGAAACAGAACAGCTGTAGTGATGCACGCGTAGTATTAAGAGCTAAGGCACGACCTTATATAACACAGTTTTTCATTCGAAAACCAGATGATAGCGCAAAACGTGAATTCTTTCACGGAATTGTGGAAAGAAAAAACTTTCTGCGGATGAACGTGATGACGATAGTGCTGCACAGTTCCACTCTGACCGGAAAGTCCATGGCAGAATTGTACTCTGCGCTTCCTTTCAGTAACAAAGAAACGCCACGGACGACTGAAAGTCTTCAGAGAAGAAGTCCTACTCACACAGGAGTTTAGACCCTGAAATCTTCCCATGTGAGGGGACCTTGCCGCTCCTAGGTCATGTCTCTTAGATGCCCTTATGCTGCTAGGTATTTTTTGTGAGGAGAGGGGAGGGGACGGGGAGGGCGAAGAAGGGCGGAGATCCTTTTACTATCAGATTTTTTTTGTAGAAGATGGAGGGTTAGGAAGGGAGAGGTTGGGGGAGGTGAAACAAGAGGGTGGGTGGGATGGAGTGGCGGTCATGATCAGGACCTGCAGTTCCTGGATGGAGGGGTGCCACAGAGCCAAGTCACTTGTGACGGGTGTCTCACGCACATGAGCCATAAGGCGTCAACCAGGCTGGGAGATACAGACACCTGCAGTGCAGATAAACGGGACGTTTTAACAAAGCTTTCAGAGACGCATCCATGAAGTGAATAAAACACTACTGCGCGGTTCCAGTGTTTTCATTCCAGCCCATAAAACACTGCACACTGGGTAGGATCGGGACTTGAGAGTTGACTTCAAAGTGGTGACAGCCTGGATTAGGCCCTTCGCGGTCGGCCGGGGTATGAACAATATTATCTTTCTCTCTCAAGCACACACACACACACACACACACACACACACACACACAACACACACACACAACACACACACACACACACACACACACACACACACACACACACACGCCACTGGTTGAAAAGTATGTGTTGTAAAAAGCAGCTAAAAATGGATAAAATGTACAACTGGTTAAAGAATACGAGCAGTAAACAGCTGAAAGAAAAAAAAACGAAAGAAAGAAAGAAAGAAAGTGTGCAAAAGCACTGCCATTAGAATAGTACTTGAGAGAAAAAAAAATCATAAAGAATGAGGAAAAACAATCATGGCTAAAAGCACCCACCATCGTGATTACTGCATTGAAAGATAATGATATAACACATAAAATGCCCGACGAGAAGTTGTAGGCAAGTGGATCAATAAGCTGCTTCATAAGTCTTCACAGGCTGCACACCTAAATAAAATGCGCTAAGGTCTTGCTTAAAGAGTCAAGTATTTATAGACTGGATCGTTGTGAGAATTTTCATCGTGTCTGAAGTTGATTCTCCTTATATTCTTTCAAATGGCCTTGAAGACACTAGCCAGGTGGTTCCAAGCAGACAGATTAAAATCGAAAGAAGGGGTATATTTTGCGCTTTTGGAGCTGGCGCAAAGATAGGGTCACGTGTTATTGTAAAGACCTAAAATGTGTGTCAGCTAAGGGGAAGGAAATGTATTTGAAGACTGTTTGTGATTTCATCGGGACGATTCCCCCAAACAAGGGAAAGAATTGGTGGGGAGTTGTTCTTTTATCAGTTTAACATTGAATGCTGGCTCAGATTCATACTTGATACTTGATATGTTGGGTGTTGGAGGCCTTTTAATAAGGCCTGTTCACCACTCCTGTTCAAAACTAGACTTGCGTGCGTGGCATGGCAAAAGCAGTCTA
Source organism: Conus betulinus (assembly GCA_016801955.1). Lineage (NCBI taxonomy): Eukaryota > Metazoa > Mollusca > Gastropoda > Neogastropoda > Conidae > Conus > Conus betulinus. The sequence goes on from JADBJO010002542.1 coordinate 40,244, forward strand.
GTGATAACAACTGGTGTCAAATCATGGTAGGTCTCAAAACGCTTACAGGGATCGTATAGTGGTTTAGTGCAAAGTCCTAGTTGCGGCGTGTGACCATAGTCCCACACGGACACATCTGATTTCGATTTCCGGTGGTGACCGGACTTTTCCCTTCCTTTTGCCACACGAAGCCCCAACTCAACCCAATCTCTCCCCCCCCCCCCCCCCCCCCCCCCCCTTTCACCTCTTTCCCACCACCCACTGTCCGCTATCAGACTTTCAGTGCAACGACCTCAAAGGCCACCGGGGCAGGGGATGGAAGAGGGGGGTGGAGGTGAGGGATGAGGAATTGAGGCAGGATCCTGCACGACGCAGTTTGGTGGCTTCATTCTCATTCTTTGGCCATACACATATATCGAAACTAGCTCTTTAAAGTCTATAATGTACGTGCGTGAATCTATAAAAGGTATGTGTAGAGCATGTTGTTATAAATATGGCGGTGAAGATTTTAGCTTAACGTCAGCCCGTACAAAACACCTCCAGTGTGTGTATGTGTGTGTGTGTGTGTGTGTGTGTGTGTGTGTGTGTGTGTGTGTGTGTGTGTGTGTGTGTGTGTGTGTGTGTGTGTGTGTGTGTGTGTGTGTGTGTGTGTGTGTGTTGTGTTGCGTTGTGCTGTTATTGTTGTTATGTTGTTGTTCATGAGTTTGCAAAAACTACATCACTCAGAGTCTATAAATACCCCCACCCGCCACCCCACTCGTTTTCCTCTCCCACCATTCCTGAACACCCCTATACCATTTCCTCAACCTTCACCTCCATCCAGCGCCTCTTATCGGACATCAGCCTTCCATCCCAGCAACACCTTTCATTCCAGCAACACCTTTCATTCCAGCAACACCTTTCATTCCAGCAACACCTTTCATTCCAGCAATACCTTTCATTCTAGCGATACCTTTCATTCCAGCAATACTTTCATTCCAGCAATACCTTTCATTCCAGCAACACCTTTCATTCCAGCAATACCTTTCATTCTAGCAATACCTTTATTCCAGCAATACCTTTCATTCCAGCAATACCTTTCATTCCAGCAATACCTTTATTCCAGCAATACCTTTCATTCCAGCAATACCTTCATTCTAGCGATACCTTCATTCCAGCAATACCTTTCATTCCAGCAATACCTTCATTCTAGCGATACCTTTCATTCAGCAATACCTTTCATTCCAGCAATACCTTTCATTCCAGCAGTACCTTTCATTCCAATAATACCTTCATTCTAGCGATACCTTCATTCCAGCAATACCTTTCATTCCAGCAATACCTTCATTCCAGCGATACCTTTCATTCCAGCGATACCTTTCATTCCAGCAATACCTTTCATTTCAGCAACACCTTTCATTCCAGCAATACCTTTCATTCCAGCAATACCTTCATTCTAGCGATACCTTTCATTCAGCAATACCTTTCATTCCAGCAATACTTTTCATTCCAGCAATGCCTTTCATTCCAGCAATGCCTCATTCTAGCGATACCTTCATTCCAGCAATACCTTTCATTCCAGCAATACCTTTCATTCCAGCAATACCTTTCATTCCAGCGATACCTTCATTCTAGCGATACCTTTCTTTCCAGCAACACCTTTCATTCCAGCAATACCTTTCATTACAGCAACTTTTATTCCAGCAATACCTTTCATTCCAGCGATACTTTCATTCTAGCGATACCTTCTTTCCAGCAATACCTTTCATTCCAGCGATACTTTCATTCTAGCGATACCTTCTTTCCAGCAATACCTTTCATTCCAGCAATACCTTTCATTCCAGTGTTTCCGCCAGTCAGGGTTACCCTCAAATAACCCATTCCAGCTAACTTTGATCATCAGCTGGTGACTTGCTTAACGCGCTTCTTGATGGAAAGAGAAAACTGGGTGCTGAGCAATCCGTTCTCAGACACAATGGGCGTGCGGAAAATAGTCTGAGTGCATGCAGGTACACATGAGTTTATTACCCCGGCGTGTCAATTTCACACAATCAATGCTGCTTGGCAAACGCTGCTCAGTGTTGTCATGTGATAATAAGTAATGTGCATGCTCAGCAAGATGAATGAAAGCAATTTCAGCTTCAGCAAATCATTAAGGGACATCATCAGTTACATAAAACACAACGTTACCACGTGTTGATGAAAATCCAGCAGTGTCATAAAGGCGTTCCACACACTTGCACTCTTTCAAACTTCAGACCTTGATTTTTAGCATCAACAATGTCCATCGATGTTATATTTCCCAGGAAAATATTCTTTCAAGCGCATGTTCTTTCTCTTATCAGATACTCATCACCCTATGGGATTATGTCAGTGAAACTGGTCTGAAAGAAATAAGTCGTTTACGTAGATCCATTAAATTACTTCAGCTGAAATACGATATCTTAAAAAAGAATGATTTCAAAATGTTTGATATTATTCCATTTAAAGACACAGTCTTCTTTGAGAAGTGCTTGAGTATGTACAATGAAGTTAATGGATTTGTGACATAGAAAATGATCAAAAGCTTTCACATCAATAAATACACATACAATAAACTTTCCTCTCCATTAATCAATCCTTACAATCCAGACTTAATGCTCTGGAAGGATTCTATGGAATTTGTCTTCATCCTCAAAATCATGTCCCTCAAAACAAGCATTTAAAAATCACTACCAAAAGAAGCATCTGATGGAAACACTACGTCACAGTTAATGGCCATTTTCCATGGATAATAATCCACCACCACCACCACCACCACAACAACCATCCCTACCCGTTCTCTCCCGACCCCTCTGTCTCTCTCTCCCCTTGTGTGTGTGTGTGTGTGTGTGTGTGTGTGTGTGTGTGTGTGTGTGTGTGTGTGTGTGTGTGTGTGTTCTCAATACATTTTGAAATTGATATTCTAAGTAGAGTTTCATATAAAATGTTTTGAAAGAGCTATGTACATATCTCTATTGCATATCAGAAGTTGGATACTTCTGAAACCGTTGATACTTGCATTTTTTCTCTTTGTCTATTCTTGCTTGTTTTTCTACCTTCTTTTAAGTGAAGAATGTTAGGACAGCCCTAAAGTTTTACCCTCAACAAAAAAATGGCTAATCTGATTTAACATAAACGTATGCAGGCGCGCTCGCACGCAAGAATGTTCAATTATAAACAAAGCTTGCTCTTATGTCTTAGATTGAAGAAATAGGGGGAAGATAAGCATTCATATCTGCAGTGGTAGATAATTCTGCCTAACTAACAGTATGTGCTTGAGTGGGTGAGTGGGGAATAATAAATGCTTCTTAAAATGAGCTTTCAGCAAGCTAATAGTCTTGTTTATAATTGAATATTTCTTGCAGTCATTGCAACACCTAGCTGCTCTGTAAGTTGCTGGAACGGTGCTGGTACTTTTCCTTGGAATTTATTAGTCATTATATATATATATATATATATATATATATATATATAAACACACGCGCGCACGCACGCACGCACGCACGCACGCACGTGTATATACACACACAGACGCACGCACGGATGCACACACACACACACACACACACACACACACACACACACACACACTGTTTTCCATGGGATCGATTTATTCAACCTCACCCATTATCTGTTGTTTGTCTGGGGCATTAACCTGTGCAGGGCCTGGTTGGTGGGTGGTAGGGGGAAACGATTCTTCAACCTTTCGCCCTGCCATTGTTCAATACCTATCTCCTTCCTCGTGATCGATCTCATCGATCAGTCTTTCCCCGTGCCGCATTATCATCTCCTTGGCCATCCTCTGAAGGCTCTCTCTCGCGCGTGACGTCAATCTTGAGGGGGACGCCATGATTTGGGAGCTGAAGGTTCCGTTCAGTCAACTGTGCGTCTGACTACTTTTTACTATCAACCCTGCGTCAGAATACTTTTCAATATCAACCCTGCGTCTGACTCCTTTTTACTACCAACCCTGTGTCTGACTACTTTTTACTATCACCCTGCGTCTGACTCCTTTTTACTACCACCCCTGTGTCTGACTACTTTTTACTATCAACCCTGCGTCAGACTACTTTTTATGTGTGTTTTTTGGCCAGCAGTGCCATTGACCATACCAGGTAACCAGGTAATGTTGCTTATAGCCCAGCCGATTGTAAAGGGTCATATCAGGAGTTTCACCACGCCGAAGCCAACTCAAAGTCATTAAAAACAAAAAACAAACAAACAAACAAATTTATATAACCATTTTAAATACCCCTTCTAAAAAAACACACCGAAATTTTGTTAACAATCTTTCTTGCATAAAATCTTACATCAGATGAAAAATGT
>JADBJO010002542.1:52048-54548 GCA_016801955.1 Conus betulinus
CATGGGTACAGCTACAGGGCGTTCATTTTGTTTTTCAATCTGGCAAAAGATGCTGATTCTAATAAACTACTGACCACAGATTTGCAATACTTTTAAGGGGGGGGGTTATGCTGTAAATATTGCTGCTCTGTCTGTTAGCCTGTTACAGACAAATCACTGCGAGAACAGGATAACAGGATAACAATTTCATTTGTCCAAAAGATGGAAAATGCATTTTCGAAGAAGAGAAGGCACCCATCAAAAGGTAGTATACCTACCCTCGATTTCGAAGCAAAGAAGGTCATACCGGTTTGTGGCAAGGGGATTAACATGAATTTTTAATCAAGAAAAAGTTCACTTCTGAAGATTGTTTATGGGAAATTAGTTAACCACATGTGAGCCTTTGGAATTGCAGCTGGTTTAGAGCAGACCAAAATGCTTCTGGAAAATCGACACGTAGTCTGTAAAACCGCTGTTAGTTTAGAGAGGAGACCAAATACTTCTGGAAAACTCACCAGTAATCTAAAGCATTTAGTTTAGAGAACATCTAAACATTTCTGGAAGATTATCCAATGATTTAAAACCTTTAAAAAATGCACTTTGTTTAGAAGAGGCCTAAATGTTTCTGGGATATTTACAAACATCTACAGCCTGTTGAAGTGCAGTGAGTTTAGAAAAGACCTAAATATATCTGGAAGAGTAACCAATAGGCCTAATCTAAAAACCTTTAAATCTGCAGTTAGTTTAGAGAAGACCTTAATATTTCTAGAAGATTAACCAAGAATCGGAAACTTATAAAACTGCAGTGAGTTTAGGGTAGACCTCAATATTTCTGGAAGACTGACCAATGATCTAAAGCTTTTAAAATTGTCGTTAGTCAAGCAGAAAAATTGGACGATAAGTTTCCGAGAAAATGTTACTTTCGAGTTTAAGAATATGGATCTAAAAAAATATGCACAAACGTTTTTGTTTTTTTTTGTCTAGAATAATCCACATATGAACGTCTGAAAATGATTCTGATATATGTCATGGACATTTTTTCTCCGGGTTAACGTGCTAATAAACTGGATTTATTTAAAATCGGGATAATCGACATCGGTGCATTTTAAAACATTATTCCACTGGTTTTTTAGGCGCAGGCTGGTCACATTCCATTCACCATGGCAACGACATCACAGCATGATGAAAATGATCCCTTGATTTACAAAGACAAGGACGATGATGGTGGTGAGTATTTCTTCGTCTATTGGTTTTGCAAAATGTGTCTCCTTGTCCGCCTCTGTTTGTTTACTTAACCCTTTTTCCTAGTTTACTCTCTCTCTCTCTCTCTCTCTCTCTCTCTCTCTCTCTCTCTCTCTCTCTCTCTCTCTCTCTCCTACTGTTTTTCAACTGTCTAAATCAAACATCCTTTGAAGATGTATTGGGTTAATCTTGGACACACACACTATCATACTTTCCTTCTTCTTTTTTGAATTGATAATATAAGCAAAGATGATTTTATGTATGTTTATACCTACAGCATAAGGAAGGAGTTCGAGGTGTTTGCACGACGCGCCAAAATACAAAATGAAATCAAAAGAAAAAATGGGATCAAAATGCAAACCATCCCCGCATCTCATTCCCAGTCTATCATTTGCATGGAAGATTGAGCTCATGACGTCTGCTGAAAGCCAGTAAACTGAAACGCTTTCTTTAATCTTAGTATGCAGAACTTCGTTAATTCACCGTAGATTTGCCGTCGGTGTGAATAACAATGGATAAAAAAACAATACATCAGGCATGTAATCGTTGGAGAAATAGACGAGGTTCGGAAATGTTCAAGAAAGGTAATCTATATTGGAGCTCGCATTCAGCGAGAGTGACCCGCCGTGCACATGGAGCCGATGCCGCTGATTGGTAGGGCCAAAACATTTTTTTTGCCCCACGAGTCAGCTGAACAGTTCACTCAGACAGAGATAATGCCAAAACACGGGTGTGAAACGGTGCACGTACACTGCAGACATTCAATATCCTGTATTTGCAATTTGCAATGTTATCTCCCCCCCCCCTGTCCTCCCCCCCACCCCCCCACCCCCACCCCCTTCCTTTTTTTTTTTCTTGAATGGGTCTATTCGAAATGCTTATGACGCTGACGTGAAATAAAATCGAACGTCATTTGTAAAAAAAAAAAAAAAAAAAAAAAAAAAAAAAAAAAATGTCGGTCAATGATGGAATGGTACAAATGACATGAAAAACCCTACATTACAAAAAAAAAAAAAAAAAAAAAAAAAACATACCGGAGATATGTTTAAATTGTTTGTGCGGTTCCAAACACACAGGCCTACAGGATGACTCTACCTCAGGGTGAACTCATTGACTCCTTGTCATGCTGCGTGCATACGGTGCAGAGAGCTGCATTGTTATCTCTGGTTGCCAGTCACCAGCCATCGATCGATGTTTTTGTTTATTTCATGTCCCATGATTCAGAACGTTTTGATGGTGGTGATGATCCCTTTTCCCAGTAAAATATCTCTTTTCCCGC
>JADBJO010002542.1:64548-79548 GCA_016801955.1 Conus betulinus
CGGGGTGGTGAGGATGAGGGTCTTGGAATACACTCTTTAAGCTCTTTAAGATTTTGGAGAGTAAAAAAATCGACATTGGATCAGGGAGAGAGGTGGAGAGTGGGGTCGGGGAGCAGGGGAGAGGGAGGGAGGAGACGGGGGGTGGTGGTGAGGGAGGGTCAAGAGTTAAAGTTGAGAACGTGTGTCACTGAGTTTTTTTTCTTTTTTTTTTTTTTTTTTTTTGTTGTCCTAGTAACAAGGATAGATGAAATGCAACGAAACGGTCTCATTAACCGTGAATTACGTTGTGCTACTTTGGTGCAGGTTCCCAGCTAGGCACTGTGTTTGCTATGCCCATCTCGGGCGTGCTGTGTCAACATGGCTTTGCTGGTGGATGGCCTTCAGCCTTCTATTTCTTCGGTATGTATGCAAGACAGGTGTATGATTGTCTGATGCAGCAGTATTAACAGTGGTGGTAGTAGTAATAGCAGCAGTAGTTATAGTGCCAAGCGGAACTGGCTGGTTTTTTTTTAAACATGGCTTCGCCGTCTTTCAGAATTTCCGTCATTATTCCTATTCTGTTAAACTGTTTGATTGCATTGATCGATTATTATTAGCGTTCAAAAATAATTCTTTACATTTTAGATCGCTACCGAGAGGGTTCTTTAAGACATTAATGTTGGCACATGTTTACACTGATCAGGGAAAACACTCCAACTCTGTGCAGTTTTGATATCAGGAAACTTTTCTTTGAATTAGTGTTGCTGTGCACCATTTCAATTTTCTCGTTGGAACTTCCTGCTTTAAAAAAATACTTGTTGACCGATTCGCGCATGTTATGTAAAGGAAGATCAAGAAAAAAGGAAAATTATTCACTTTGGTAGAGGTACACCTTTGTGGACATGAAAAAAAAAGATCGATTTTTTTTCTGACACACACTTCATCAAGTGTTCATCGAGTAGAGATGGCTGGGTTTTTTTAAACATGGCCTCGCCGTCTTTCAGAATTTCCGTCATTATTCCTATTCTGTTAAACTGTTTGATTGCACTGATCGATTATTATTAGCGTTCAAAAATAATTCGTTACATTTTAGATCGCTACCGAGAGGGTTCTTTGAGACATTAATGTTTGGCACATCTTTACACTGATCAGGGAAAACACTCCAACTCTGTGCAGTTTTGATAGCACGAAACTTTTCTTTGAATTAGTGTTGCTGTGCACCATTTCAATTTTCTCGTTGGAACTTCCTGCTTAAAAAAATACTTGTTGACCGATTCGCGCATGTTATGTAAAGGAAGATCAAGAAAAAAGGAAAATTATTCACTTTTGGTAGAGGTACACCTTTGTGGACATGAAAAAAAAAGATCGATTTTTTTTTCTGACACACACTTCATCAAGTGTTCATAGAGTAGAGATCAGTTTTGTTTTAAAATAGACATAGCTGTGCAATACAAATGCATTGTTTTCTGTGATGTTCTTGAATGCAGATTTTCATCCTGTCTCAAAAATTTCCAAATCATCTGTTATAAGTTCAAACAATGTTGTTTGGTTTTATACTTGAAGCACATACCGCTTGTTCCACCTTTCCTGAGATATCGTGCTCCACCTCAAATTGCAGATTTAGATTTTCGATGTTCCTTATTTGCCGTGATGAAATTTTCTTTCTTTTAATGTAATTGAGAGACAGATAGACAGACAGACAGACAGACAGACAGACAGAGACAGAGAGAGAGGGGGAGGCAGAGAGAGAGAGAGAGAGAGAGAGAGAGAGAGAGAGAGAGAGAGAGAGAGAGAGAGAGAGAGAGAGAGAGTAAAAATCCCGTCTCTAATTCCGTTCATAAAACCATCTTTGACAGTACGCGTGTTCATGTTTGTGCGTGAAAGGCCCTTTGGGCTGTACCTGATTCGTGCTATGGATTCTGGTGATGCACGTGTTTCTGTGTGAAAGGCGCTTTAGGCTGTGCTTAGTTCATGCAATTAATGTTCATTGTGCACGTGTTCGTGTGAACGTGTAAAAGGCGCTTAAGGTAGTGACCAGTCCGTGCCTTGGACATTGATGGTGCGAATGTTGGTATTTGGGTGTTAAAGGAGCTTTAGGTTGTGCCTGGTTCGTGCTGTGTGGATGATGATGATGATGAACGTGATGGTGTTTGTTTGTGAAAGGAGCCTTAGGTTGTGCCTGGTTCGCGCTGTGGATGATGATGATGATGAACGTGATGGTGTTTGTTTGTGAAAGGAGCCTTAGGTTGTGCCTGGTTCGTGCTGTGGATGATGATGATGATGATGAACGTGATGGTGTTTGTTTGTGAAAGGAGCCTTAGGTTGTGCCTGGTTCGTGCTGTGGATGATGATGGTGATGAACGTGATGGTGTTTGTTCGTGAAAGGAGCCTTAGGTTGTGCCTGGTTCGTGCTGTGGATGATGATGGTGATGAACGTGATGGTGTTTGTTTGTGAAAGGAGCCTTAGGTTGTGCCTGTTCGTGCTGTGGATGATGATGGTGATGAACGTGATGGTGTTTGTTCGTGAAAGGAGCCTTAGGTTGTGCCTGGTTCGTGCTGTGGATGATGATGGTGATGAACGTGATGGTGTTTGTTCGTGAAAGGAGCCTTAGGTTGTGCCTGGTTCGTGCTGTGGATGATGATGGTGATGAACGTGATGGTGTTTGTTTGTGAAAGGAGCCTTAGGTTGTGCCTGGTTCGTGCTGTGGATGATGATGGTGATGAACGTGATGGTGTTTGTTTGTGAAAGGAGCCTTAGGTTGTGCCTGGTTCGTGCTGTGGATGATGATGGTGATGAACGTGATGGTGTTGTTTGTTGTGAAAGGAGCCGTAGGTTGTGCCTGGTTCGTGCTGATGGTGATGATGATGTGTGTGTTTGTGATGAACGTGATGGTTCGTGTGTTGTTTGATTGTGAAGGAGCCTTAGGGCCTTTGTGCCTGGTTCGTGCTGTGGATGATGATGGTGATGAACGTGATGGTGTTTGTTCGTGAAAGGAGCCTTAGGTTGTGCCTGGTTCGTGCTGTGGATGATGATGGTGATGAACGTGATGGTGTTTGTTCGTGAAAGGAGCCTTAGGTTGTGCCTGGTTCGTGCTGTGGATGATGATGGTGATGAACGTGATGGTGTTTTGTTCGTGAAAGGAGCCTTAGGTTGTGCCTGGTTCGTGCTGTGGATGATGATGGTGATGAACATGATGGTGTTTGTTCGTGAAAGGAGCCTAGGTTGTGCCTGGTTCGTGCTGTGGATGATGATGGTGATGAACGTGATGGTGTTTGTTTGTGAAAGGAGCCTTAGGTTGTGCCTGGTTCGTGCTGTGGATGATGATGGTGATGAACGTGATGGTGTTTGTTCGTGAAAGGAGCCTTAGGTTGTGCCTGGTTCGTGCTGTGGATGATGATGGTGCATGATTCTCCCGCTGAACATCCCCGCATCTCAGAGAGTGAGAGACGATACATTGAGGCTTCAGTGGGACAGAGAAAGGTATCGTCAGTAGTTTGTTCGGCTTTTGACCTTCCCACCACCACTACCACCACCACCATCACCACACCACCCTCCTGACCACCACCACTATTACTGCTATTACAACAAGAAGAAGAACCAACACTACTACAACAACTACTACCACTATTGCTGCTGCTACTGCTGCTGCTGCTGCTACTGTTGCTGCTGCTGCAGCTGCTGTAGATTCTAGCACTGGTATTGCATCAGTAGCCGCAGCAGTCGTTGTAGCAGTAGCAGCAGTAATAGTACTAGAAGCAGTAGAAGAAGAAGAAAGAATAGTAGTGGCAGCAATAGCAATTGTGGCAGCAGCAGCAGTAGTAGTAGTAGTAGTAGTAGTAGTAGTAGTGGTAGTGGTAGCAGCAGCAGCAGCAGCAGCAGTAGTAGTAGTAGTAGTAGCAGCAGCAGCAGCAGCAGCAAAAGCAGTTTATGGTAGTAGTAGCAGCAGCAGGAGAAGCAAGTATAGTGATAGCACTAGTAAGAATAGCAACAGCAGCAGTAGCAGCAGAAGCAGTAACAGCAACGACGACAGCAGCAGCAGCAGTAGCAGCAACAACAGCAGGAAAAGTATCAGTAAACAGCAGCAGCAGCAGCAGCAGCAGTAGTAGTAATAGTAACAGTAGTAGTAGTAGTATCACAGTTGTCGTTCTTTGAGCTGTAAATGTGACTTGATTTGGGGCTGGGATGAGATGGGAAGATTGTGGGGGTGAGGGGAGGTATTTATGGTCTCTCCCTAGTTGTCTATTACACCCACACCTACATTTGTGGCGCTGGCTCGACCAGCCGGGGATTGCGTTGAAGATGTGTAAGTAGGCTGTTCAAATGCAAGCTTTCAAATGTAAATGATATTGTTTTTTGTCGTTGTTATTGTTGACGCTATTTTACAAACCCTGGGGAGAAGAAAATTTTTCCAATAGATGTACATACCATCTTGAATGCTCGTGGCCTCACATAAGCAGATCAAGAACCATGAACACCCAAGGACCATCACTGCTGTCGACTTCTTATTTTCGGAAAAAAACTCCCTGGAGGTGTTTCCCCATGTCTATTTTGAAACTGAATCTCAATAGCGTGCTAAAATATACGTGGCGGCGTTGACAGGCAATGGAGAGAGAGTTGAGAGTGAGATTCAAGCAAGAGTAAGGTTTGAACTTCACACAGGAAACAACTCGTGACGCGAACAGGAGAAATGCACTACTTGACAGGTGCTATTTCAAAAGGGAACATGGACCGGGAAATTATGAACATATTCCAGCGCATGTAGAAACTGCCAAGAAGTCAGGATGAAGAGCAAGTCGTCAGGATGTCCGCACTGTCAGCCGTTTAGTTACGCCTTGAATTCGCTGCGGTTTCATCTTTGTGAAAACACAGCCAGCTTGTTCTTTGTGACGTTGGCTGTTAAGCATGCAAAGGGCCGCAACTTTCCAACAGCATGTATCACAGCATGCAAAGGGCCGCAACTTTCCAACAGCAGGTATCACAGCATGCAAAGGGACGCAACTTTCCAACAGCAGGTATCACAGCATATAAAGGGCCGCAACTTTCCAACAGCAGGTATCACAGCATGCAAAGGGACACAACTTTCCAACAGCAGGTATCACAGCATGCAAAGGGACGCAACTTTCCAACAGCAGGTATCACAGCATGCAAAGGGCTGCAACTTTCCAACAGCATGTATCACAGCATGCAAAGGGACACAACTTTCCAACAGCAGGTATCACAGCATGCAAAGGGACACAAACTTCCAACAGCAGGTATCACAGCATGCAAAGGGACACAACTTTCCAATAGCAGGTATCACAGCATGCAAAGGCCGCAACTTTCCAACAGCAGGTACCACAGCATGCAAAGGGCTGCAACTTTCCAACAGCACGTGTGTCACAGCATGCAAAAGGCCGCAACTTTCCAACAACATGTATCACAACATGCAAAGGGCCGCAACTTTCCAACAGCAGGTATCACAGCATGCAAAGGGACGCAACTTTCCAACAGCAGGTATCACAGCATATAAAGGGCCGCAACTTTCCAACAGCAGGTATCACAGCATGCAAAGGGCCGCAACTTTCCAACAGCACGTGTCACAGCATGCAAAGGGCCGCAACTTTCAAACAGCATGTATCACAACATGCAAAGGGCCGCAACCTCCCAACAGCATGTACCACAGCATGTAAAAGGACGCAATTTTCTAACAGCACATCCACAGCATGCAGAGGGACGCAACTTTCCAAAAGTACGTATTACAGCATACCGCAACTTTCCGACAGCGCACACCACACCATGCAAAGGGCCGCAACTTTCCAACAGCACGTGTCACAGCATGCAAAGAGCCGCAACTTTCCAACAGCACGTCCACAGCATGCAAAAGGCGGCAACTTTCCGACAGCGCGCACCGCACCATGCAAAGGGCCGCAACTTTCCAACAGCACGTGTCACAGCATGCAAAGAGCCGCAACTTTCCAACAGCACGTCCACAGCATGCAAAAGGCGGCAACTTTCCGACAGCGCGCACCCGCACCATGCAAAGGGCCGCAACTTTCCAACAGCACGTGTCACAGCATGCAAAGAGCCGCAACTTTCCAACAGCACGTCCACAGCATGCAAAAGGCGGCAACTTTCCGACAGCGCGCACCACACCATGCAAAGGGCCTTTTGAAAACGGCCGAAAGACTCACAGAGACTGACACCATACCAATAGTTAGTAGCAGGCCAAACTCCAACTGCTCTTTACCTGGCAGTGTATGCCACTAGCCAAACAGTTCTCCCCAGTGATCACCAGCGTGCACGGTGGAAAAACAGCGCGGCAGATCATCTGGATGACCCCCCTTCCCCTCCTCCCTGCCCCTCCCCGTGGAATGTTTTCTCTTTTTTCTTTCTTTCTGCCATGTTTTTTCTTCTTTTTTTTTTTTTGTTGGGGAAGGAGAGGGGATCTGCTTGTGTAAAGCTTTATCTTACAACGTAATTCAGACCTTTTTTTTTTTTTTTTTTTTTTTTTTGTTAAAGTGCTTTCGTGTGCGGGAACAACACCCTGAGGTATTGACGGATTCCGTTGTTTTGTTCCACAGCTTTTCTGTCCGTTTCGTTTCGCTGTCCGATTTGCCCCAAGGCGATCCAACGAGGCGTCGGCATGTTCTGTCACTTTTCCCACCGGTGTTCTACTGTTGTTACCGGTTAAATTTGCCGTTCTTCTGTTGTCCGCCATTCTTGCTCCTGTATTTTCGTCCAAACATTTCGGCGGAGGTTACATTGTGGTCACACGCCACAATTAGGATTTGGCACTAAAACTCTATACAATCCATATAAGCATTTTGAGGCCTGCCATAATTTGAACCCAGCATTCATGTTAAACTGATAATTGATCAAAAGAATAACCCCACCACCACCCACCACCACCAATTATTTCCATGGTTTGGGGGGGGGGGGGGGGGGGATTGGGAGGGGTGGTGGGATTTTCACCCATGAAATCACAAACAATGGTCAAAGACACGACCTTCTCCCTAGTTCACATCACATTTCAGGCCTTTGCACTAACCTGTGATCCTATCTTTGTGCCAGCTTGAGGCGACCATACACTCCCATCCCTTTAATTGTAATCTGTTTGCTTGGAACCACCTTGCCTGTACCTTGATGGCCATAGGAAAGAAAATGAGGAGATTCAACTTTCAGACATTTCAAAAATTATCAAAACAATCTAATTGCGCCAATCTATTTCTTCTTCTTCTGCGTATGTAGGCTGACACTCCTACGGACACTCTCTGTATAGCCAGGCAAGGATTAATCCCATCGCCCAACAAAGGGAGTGAAGTTTTGTGTGTATGACCATCTTTTATCCCGCAGACGCAGATCTTGGCTGTGACCTTCGCTAAGTTTGCCTTTGCGGCGGGGTAAGGAAAATACGACGGGGAAATAAATCCTTAGCAAGATTTCTTTGGCCTGAAGCAGACTTAGAAAAGTTCAAATTTAGGTACGCGCACCTGATTCAGACCTGAATCCTTGTCTCTTTTGTTAATGCTTGTGGGATTTTCTTTTAACCAAACAGCGTCTGCCTGTTCCCTGGTGTCGCATCTTCACGTCTGGTGCCGTGTGGGGCATCATCGTGGCTCACTTCACCAACAACTGGGGCTTCTACAGCATGCTGACCTCCCTGCCCACCTACATGAAAAACATCCTCCACTTCAAGCTGACACAGGTAGATCAGGATATACCTTTTGAGGCTCTCGTTCTACACTATGCTGCTGCTGCTGCTGATGATGATCAAACATTTCTGTGACTCTTTCTGGCACCGTAGAGCGCTTTCCAATATCGACTGACGACGCATTCACAAGCACACACACACACACACACACACACACACACACACACACACACACACACACACACACACACACACACACACACACACACACACACACACACGCATGGGAATCGTTTTTCCTCTACCCAAACACACACACACACACACACACACACACACACACACACACACACACACACACACACACACACACTAGCACGCTTGTGCGCGCAAACACACACACACACACACACACACACACACACACACACACACACACACACATTTACGATTATACATTGGTTGCGAGAGTGTGTGTGTGTGTGTGTGTGTGTGTGTGTGTGTGTGTGTGTGTGTGTGCGTGCGTGCGTGCGTGCGTGCGTGCGCGCGTGCGCGCGCGCGCGTGAGACAGACAGACAGACAGACAGACAGACAGACAGAGAGAGATCCTAGGCGTCCGATTACAATGTTAAGGGAGGGGACTGCAGAATAGTTTGATCTCGGAAATCTACGTATTACTTCCCTTCAGATATGCATGAATTTTGATCATGACCCTCCCCTACGGCAGGAAAGCGTACCAAAACTCGGTACAATCCATGGACGTGTTATGAGGCAAAGGAACTATTAAGACTAAGCAAAATTAAACTGAATGTAACTGACTCTAAGCAACCACCCTATCCCGTCTACCAATAAGTACTTCAAAGGCTTCTTCAATGACGGCTCTCGCACAACCGAATACACTGCAGAACTACCCCATAACTGACATTAGATGAACACTCCTCAGAATACACTTGTGACCCTATCATGGCGTCAGCTTGATGTCCCCAAATGGCTACATATCTTTCAAATGAATCTGTCTGCTTTGAAACTACCTAGCTAGAATCCTGATGGCCATATGCCAGGAAAGAAGGGGAACTTAAATTTCGAGAAAATCCAGTTGTGCGTGTCTATCATACTCGATTCATTTACTTAGGGCCCTGGTGCATAAATTTTTGGTGCGTTGCCTGTACACACTTAAAAAACCACGTGTACTGACTGACAAACACATAGACAGACAGTCAGATAGACAGACAGACAAATCGATGAATAGACATTTATACAAATATGACGCAATTCGCTGAATAACTTTCCTCGTGACAGTCCGTTACCTTCAGAAATGTCTTTCTTTCTCGCTTGTTTTGTGGCTGACTTAGGTATCCTTTTTCCATTGCAGTGATGTCATACTTACCGACTGGATTACTCTTGGCTCTTTAATAGCTGACTCAAACGACATCATTTCACGAATCATCCTGATAATGTAAAGTTATGTTCAGGTATAATTTAAATGATGTCATATTATGATACAAAATGACTCAAACTAAATTTAAGTTAGTCCATGGAATGACCTTGAATGAGGTCACGCTGTCTATACAACTACAATAAAGTCATGTTCTAAAAGAATCAAATGACGCTGTGTTGCGTTACATGGTGACACAAGTGACGTCCGTTTACATCACAGAAACATCTTTGAATTGTCATGCTTTCTTGTCATAGAGTAACTCGGATGACAGCATGGCTGATTACACAATAACTGCAATGACATTATCCACTTTACATGACGACTCATGTGATATTAGATTACATTAACCGAATGACTCAAATGACGTTGTATTTCACCGATTGACTGTAATGACGTCACTGTCCTGTTATATCATGACTCAAACGACGTAATGAGCGTCCTGCGCTCACAGCAAAGCCGTATCCTCACAGAAGTCCCAAACAAAGCACTTGGCGTTCATTTTGGGCTTTTCTGGCGATTAAGCACAAACATGTGTATTCTAACTGCAAAGTGAGGCGACTGCAGGCGGAAATTTAAACAAATTTTTTAAATGTATTAATAATGAACCGCCAAGAAAACGTGGACAATCGTATCACAAGACAAAACACTTGTGATTCGTTTGTCTACGTTTTCTTGGCGGTTCGCTATTAATTACATTTAAAATACGTGTATTGTAATTAATGCACAGAGTAAGGAATCCACTGCGAAGAAAGGACATTTAGAAAGGAAATATGATTTTTGTAATTTAACACAGAATACACTCTCCCCTGTACGAGTAGATTAATGCATACCATAGTATCGTCTGCTTTTCGCGCGTTCATTGAGAGCTGTGTCAGCGCTTCAGTCCACACTATCACTGATTATGTCTAGTATCGTAAGATGGGGGCTGTGCCTTTGTTATTGTTACTCTGTGCTGCTGTACCCGGGTTACCAGTAGAGGAGAACGGAAAGGAGACTGCTGGGGTAAGTACACTCAAATTGTCTTTTAGACTGATATATGATAAGATACACTGATATATCATAAGATGCTACTTGTCGGTAAGTATGGTAAACAGCGTCTTTCCGTCCACGGAAATTTCGCTGAAAGCGAGCGCTAGCTAGAACTGGCCCTGTGATGGACAACACGAGCCATACGCGCGCGGCGGTGGGAATGAAGTAGGCAACACCCTCTAGAGGGTGTGCATTGCTGTAAGCTTAGGGCCAGCTGCGAGCGTGAGGCGCCTACAGACTTCATAATACTGAGAGACTCCATTGACGTCACGTTGTGTTGGAGAACCGCTTTCTGTCAGCCCGTCTCTACATCGTCCTGTAGGTGACTGAAATGACGTCGCAATACATGATGACTCGTCTGACGTTACAAAACAGACTTTAATAAGGTCACGGTGTGTTGCAGAACGGCTTTCTGTCAGCCCTTCCCTACATCGTGCTATGGGTGACACAGATGACGGCAGGCCTGATAGCAGATTCCCTGAGGCGGCGGGGCTTCTTGAGTACCATCACCACGCGGAAACTGATGAACACTGTGGGTGAGTGAGTGGAGACCAACAACAGCACTGTGCCCAACTGTACAATCCCTTCCAGAACTGTTCTGATGCTTACGCTGAAGGATTAATGGATGCACTGCTTGAATTAAAATCAGAGGTTCATCAGTGAATCTGTCAGTCTGTAAGAGTCAGTCACACACACACACACACACACACACACACACACACACACACACACACACACACACACACACACACACAATCACGCACGCACACACACAAGCTAACACAGAAACAGTTATTTGTATGGTGTGATTGGCTAAGAGCTTAGAGGATGTATTCTCCTTTCACATGTTTTGCAAGTTCAACGGTCACCCAGTATCAATTATAACGTCATTCTGTCTACTCTCATCCTGCTGCTGTTGTTCTGTTTATTATTGGTGTTTTGCTATTGTTGTTGCTGTAACTGTTGTTGTTGTTGTTGTTCTTATTGTCGCTATTAATTTTATCATAATAATAATGATAATAATGATAATGACTAGTCATCATCGTCATCATTATCATTATCATTGCTGTTGTTCTTGTTATTATCATCATCATTATTATCATTATTGACAGTACTTACATAGCGCCAGTTCTGATTATTGTCATTATTCGTGTTGTTGCTATTGTTGTTGCTGTAGTTGTTATAATCATCATTGGTCTTGTTGTCGTTGTTGTTGCTATCATCATCATCATTATTATTATTGATATTGACAGTACTTATGTAGCACGAGTTCTCGGATAGATATTAAGCTCCAAATGCTTTGTAGTCACGCCCTTGATTACACAACGTGCTGCCTACCCGGGTAGAACCGATTGAGAGCTGCCTCCTGGCACTACATTCAGTCGTTTCCCGTGTTAGTCAGTCGACTGTCAGTCATTCAATTGTTCACTCATCATTTGTGATGGTGATGGTGTCAGTATGGTGTTAGACTGAAACATGATGATGTTGATGGTTATGATGAATATTATGACGACAATGAGAACAATGACGACAACAACGACGCACGAAGACGACAACAACGAAGACGATGACGACAATGATGATGTAGAAGAAGACAACGACTATGATAGTGACAGCAAAACTGACGATGATGACTTTTTAATTGACAATGATGATGATGACGATGATGACGACGGTAAAGATGATGATGATGATGATAATGTGGTTGATGACGACGATGACGATGGTAATGATAGTGACGACGGCCACATTGTCGATGAGGATAACGACGATTTTTTTTTTTTTTCTCTTCTGCGTACGCAGGCTGATACTCCTGCGGACACTCCTGTATAGACAGGCAGTGGAGTTTTGTGTGTATGACCGTTTTTTTATCCCGCCATTAAGGCAGCCATACTCCATCTTCGGGAAAGATAACGGCGATGATAACGGCAACAACCACAACAACGACAAAGACGACGATATCAACAATGATAATGATGACGACGACGATGACGATGACAACAGTATTGATAACTGACCACATGCGTCTCCACAGGTCTGCTGTGTCCGGCCTGCCTGCTAGTGGCCACTGGCTACACGGGCTGTGACCACATGCTGGCCGTGCTGCTGCTGACCATCGGGGTCGGGGGAGGGGGCTTCGCCATGGCCGCTACACGGTCAACCACCTGGACATTGCCCCGGAGTTCGCCGGTCAGTTCCACCATCGCCCCCTTTCTACCCCCCCCCCCCCCCTTCCTCCCGTTCCCCTCCCCCCAGCATACTGACGTCTGTCTTTAGCTCCATTCACCCCTTCTCACCTTCCACTTCTCCTCTCCTCCAG
Organism: Conus betulinus; assembly: GCA_016801955.1. Taxonomy (NCBI): domain Eukaryota; kingdom Metazoa; phylum Mollusca; class Gastropoda; order Neogastropoda; family Conidae; genus Conus; species Conus betulinus. Next base: position 76,946 of record JADBJO010002542.1, read on the forward strand.
CCATCCCTCCCACCGACTTTTGTCCCCTGTCTCCCTCTGTCTTCCTGTGTGTTCCTTTCACACACACACACACACACACACACACACACACACACACACACACACACACACACACACACACCAAGGCACGCACGCATCCACGCACGCACACACACACACACACACACACACACACACACACACACACACACACACACACACACACTTGCGCGCACGCACGCATGCATGCACGCACGCACACACACACACACACACACACACACACACACACACACACACGAATTTTGTCTGAATTCGTTTTAACACCTTCATCAATGGCCGCCTCAAACATGGAGGTCATTTACTGATTTTCTCTTGTTCTCAGTTTGTTATGAAGTTCTATTTTCGTAGTGTGGATGAATCAAGATGTTTTCCAGTTTACATTTCAGTCGTGTATATATTGCGTTGCTGCATCGTGTTAAGTCGTGTTACATGGCATCATACTGTGATGAATTCTACAGTCAGTCAGTCAGTCATTCGTTTGGTCATAGAGTGACTGACTGATTCTTTCGTTTTAATAATGCATGCACTTCACCGCAAAAGAAAGTGACAAATGTATTATACGATACGTCAGAGTCTCTACCACGTATCTCCTATAGAAATTAGCTCAGAGATGCATGGTTGTGGCTTTGATGTTATTGCGTTGTTGACGGATGTCTTGCTGTCTGTTGGTCCATGCCCCAGGCACACTCATGGGAATCACCAACGGTATAGCTACCATCCCTGGCTTCCTGGGTCCGGCCGTCGTCGGGGCGTGCTGACACAGAACAATGTCAGTACACACTACTCAGTTATCTAGTAGTATACCACAGTGTTTGTACGACTTTGGTCAGTTAACTATGTAATCGAACTATGTATAACGTCTGTGGTGTGGGTGCACTTATCAGCATCATATAAGAGCAAAGATGTCCTAGCGGTAACTTGAGTGCGAGTGTACTGCCGCATATCAAGTGAGAGAGAGAGAGAGAGAGAGAGAGAGAGAGAGAGAGAGAGAGAGAGAGAGAGAGAGAGAGAGAAGAACCGTTTTAGGGCGATAAAAGCATCGACAGAGAGACAGAGAGGGTTACAAAAGTTTTCTTTAATGACAGAATGATAAACGGCCAGTGTTCAGTCAGAGAGACAGAGATAGTGGGAAGGAAGCACAGAGAGAGAATCGGGAGACAGAGAAGGAGAAGCACGAACACCGTAATCAGAATGAACGATATTGTTTAAAAGATAAGTTGAAATAAATAGGCCTGTTTGGACAAATCGAATTGCTTGGACACAACGGGCTGCTGATTTTACAAATCGGGCTGATTGTACAAATCGGCCTGTTTGGACAAATTGGGTGGTTATGGAAAACCAGAGACGCAGATAAAAAAAAAGAAATGAAAGTGCAATACAGTATTTTCTTCTTTTTAAACAAAAATCTGGCAGAAACAGTTTTAAAACAAGTGGCGAAAACACTACATCCACCTTCATTTCTGTATGTACCTACAAAACTTGTTTAGATATGAACTGAGCACACTGATGTAAGCATGTAGGCTAAATCTGAATGATCTCAGTTCGTTATACTTATCAGACTTGTAATACCGATGTTCTATTTGCATAGTGTTAAATTTTTTAAACTATTCTTTCATTTTCGTGTAGATTCTAGTTCTTTTTTTTTTCGGTTCTATGTGTTGTAGGTTCATGTTGTTTTAGAGGGTCGATTTTGTAGGTTGTAGATTCTTCTAGAGTTAAGATCGTTTTGAGTGCTTTAAAACTCAATGTTCTTTTCAATTTCGAGTGACTGATTTGTTCCCGAGTTTGAACGTTTTAATTGTAACCGTGTATATCATCTCATAATTACCTCCCGTACCCTCCATAAACGGGGCATGAGAAGGAAAAAAAATAACCAGGTCCCTCGTTAATTGCAGCAAACGGTAGGACAATGGCGCCTCTTCTTCTACATCACCGCCGGCCTTTACCTTACCGGGGTGATCGCCTTCATCCTCTTGGGCCAAGGAGAGAAACAGTCCTGGCCCAGCTCCCTGGGGTCCCCTCCCTCACCTCTGCCCTCAACCAGGAACGTGTAGTGGCAACACCTGTCCCTCGAAAGACAGACACGGAAGGCCCGCGTGAACATGGAACCATGCTGACGACAGCAGAGACCTCTGTACAGAACTGTCAAGATGGTGAGGGCAGGGACTATACTGTGCTGTCACCGAGTCTGGATGACGCTGTGTATAAGCTGTTGTGAGAAGAGTTTGACTGCCTGCTGTCTGTTGTGAGAAGAGTGTGATTGCCTGCTGTCTGTTGTGAGAAGAGTTTGATTGCTTGCTGTCTGTTGTGAGAAGAGTTTGATTGCTTGCTCTCTGTTGTGAGAAGAGTTTCATTGCCTGCTGTCTGTTTTGAGAAGAGTTTGACTCTGTGCTGTCTGTTGTGAGAAGAGTCTGATTGCCTGCTTTTGTGAGAAGAGTTTGATTGCCTGCTGTCTGTTGTGAGGAGAGTTTGATTGCCTGCTGTCTGTTTGAGAAGATTTTGATTGCCTCTGTTGTGAGAAGAGTTTGAGTGCCTGCTGTCTGTTGTGTTGGCTGAGGTGG
>JADBJO010002542.1:94548-99548 GCA_016801955.1 Conus betulinus
AACAGATAGATGTGCAGATTTACAACTGTGGAAGAACAAGTTCAAATTGCATTTTACACATTTGATGAAATGAACGATTTCTAATGAAGTGCTATTATTATTATTATTATTTTATTATTATCATCATCATCATTATCATCATTAGTAGTAGTAGTAGTAGTAGTAGTAGTAGTAGTACTATAACTATTTCTATTATTGTTATTAGTAGTATTAGTATTGTTATTATTTATTGGTTGTGCGCCCTGTTAAAAACAGAAGAAGAAGAAGAAAAAAGCGCTTTTGGTTAGAAGCTCACTGTTGTGCGCCCCGTGAAGAAGAGAAATATAAAAATTTTGAAAGTTCATTTTCACAGGGTGCTTGTCCCTGATTGGTGGGCTAGTGATTTTGTGCTCTCTTGGGGGAAAAAAAAAAGGGAGACTGCCTGGCACTTTTGGCGGAGGCGACGGAGGGGAAGAAAAGAAAGAAAAGCTAACTTTAAAAAAAAAGTTGATTCTAGGGTGAGTATGAGATGTATGAACTTTCAATACAAGCTTTTTTTTTTTCGCGATTGAAATTCTTAATAAATTTTTGCTGGTAATCGGTATTATTTCAAAAATTTTTACCCAGTTCACACACTCGAAAGGTAGCATATTGATCCTGTGATCGACTATAAAGTAAGTGTTATCAAGTTTACTAATCCTGGTGTCTTGTCTTTCAAGGACAAAAGCACCCTGTAGTTGCCTGCCCCTTCTTAGCCCATAATGCCCAGGGGCCGTAGTTACATGTCGTGGGTAACGGGGAAGTGACCTCCGTACCTCGTTGTAAGCTCGAAAGGGCCGTTACTTGCGGATCCATATGTCGAGAGTAACCTTTAACCTCGTGTTTTGCAGTGGGTGAGGGGTGGGTAACGTACAACGAGGACAGGGCATGAGTTCGCCCTGGGTTAGATCAAAACAAAGCCATTGGACACGTTCAATGATCACGAACTTCACGCAAAGTTAAGATTTCGTCGTCACAACATCTTCCAGCTGACAGACACTCTCCGAGAAAACACTGATTTGATTTGCACAGACTGAGACACGGAACTCGGGGGCCCCCTGCTCTACAAGTGTGTCTGTAGCTCACAAGTTCGTTTGCTACGATAGCTGGTTTACCTGTGTGTGTGTGTGTGTGTGTGTGTGTGTGTAGGCTAAATTAGTCTTCGTGCCTTTGTGTGTCACTGTTACTTTGTGTCAGTGTGTGTATGTGTGTGTGCGTGTGAGCGTGACTTCATCATGTTTGTGGCCTTTTAATAGTTTTACCAAACTTGTTTTAGTTCAGCTGCTTTTTCAGTCTTTGTGTGTGTCTGTGTCAGCGTGTTTGTGGGCATGCGCAGAAGGTTGGGGGTTATTCAAGACATGCGCAGAAGGAGGGAATCCCTCTTTTTTTATCTGACCTTCACCCTCTACTTTCTGGACACTTCGTAGGTAGAAACCGAGACAAAACCCCAGAGAATATGGATACGAAAGTAGATTGCGCTGAACCCACAGGGTTTGTACCCAGGAGGTCATCTCGTGTGTAGAAGTAAGTTTACCGGCGACATGTAACTATGGCCCCAGGTGTTGATACCCCGACGACCCTTTCTCGGCCCTTGCTTGGCCCGCCGCCAGGATGCGTCGATTTTTTTTTTTTAAAAAAAAAAAAAAAAAAAGGAAAAAAAAAGACGTTTTAACAATTGAGATTTGGCATCGGTGTGCACATAGTAATTTATTGTGAAGGGCGGGGTCAGAAACCAGTGACCCAGAAGAAAAAAAAAAGTAAAGTAAAATAATGTACAGGTAAACTTGTTATGAAATGTTTTGACATAAATCTGTTATATTGTGGGGTCGATTGTGTGTATGAACAAAAGGGGAAAAAAATGAGAGATAAAAATCCCCACGCGCCAAGAGTGAGGTGCAAAAGACAGGAAAAATTATTTTCGTTGTTTTTCCGAGGAAGAATCTTAAATAGTATTTTGATTGGTGTTTATTGAACGAAAGGGAATCGGGATGTGCGATTCTGCACGAGGCGCATGGTTGTCTTTGCATATGAGAATTGATGTGAAGACTGTTGTGTGACATTATTATTATTATTATTATTATTATTATTATTATTATTATTATTATTATTATTTATATTATTATTATCATCATCATCATCATCATCATATCATTATCATCATTATCATTATTATTATTGTCATTATTATCATCATTATTGTTATTATTATCATTATTATTATTATTTCTGTTGTTATATTGTTATAATGATACATCATTTTATCATTATCATTATTACTATTATCATTATTATTATTATCAGCATCATTATTATCATTCTTTTATCATCATCATCATCATCATCATCATCATCATTCTTATTGTTATTATTACTATTGTTGTTGTTGTTGTTTTGGAATAGCTCATGTCTAGGTGAGGAACGAGGAAGGAGTTCGGACTACTGAGGAGGGGGGTCTTGGAACGTACTATTTAAGCTCTTTCAGATTTTGAAAAGAAAAATCGAACGTGGATCAGAGAGAGAGGTGGGGGAAGGGGGGGGGGGGGGGGGGGGGGGGGGGGGGGGGGGGGGGGGGACAGGGAGAGGGAGAAAGGGGGCTTGGGGGACGGGGTCGGGGTGAGGAGGCTCGAGAAATATAATTGAAATATGTGTAACTGATTCTTCATTTTTGCGACTTGGTTACAAGTTCAGCTCGGGTGAGACGCAGTGAAACTGTCACATTAACCGTGAATTACGTTGTGTTACTTTGGTGCAGGTTCTCAGCTAGGCATAGTGTTTGCCATGCCCATCTCGGGTCTCTTGTGCCAACATGGCTTTGCTGGTGGATGGCCCTCAGCTTTCTATTTCTTCGGTATGTATGTATGCAGTACAGGTGTATGGTTGTCTGATGCAGCAGTAGTACAGTGGTGGTAGTAGCAACAGCAGCAGTAATGCACCAATACGAAGGGGGAACAGGCTATTTCTTAAACACGACCTCGCAGCCTTTTCAGAATTTCCCTCATTATTTTTCTTCTGTAAAAAATCTTGATTGCAACAGGATTCTTTAATCATGTTAATGTTTGGTACATCTTTACACTGATCAGGAAAATTTTCCAAATCTGTGCAGTTTTGAAAGCAAGAGAATTTTCTTTGAATTGGTGTTACTTTGCTACAGTACAATGTTCTTTTCGAAATTTCTTGCTTTGCTGCTGAATTTGTTTGTTGACCGATCCTTGCGTGTGTGTATGTAAAGAAAGATCAAGTAAAAATGCAAAATCAATCACTGATATGGTTTTGGTAAAGTACACTAACGTGGAAATGAGAACAGATCATGTTTGTTTTTTTTTTCAGACATACATGCACTTCGTGAAGTGTTCATCAAGAGAAGACATCACTTTTATTGTAGACCTAGCCGTGTGACAGAAACGTAACGTTTCCTTGATGTTCCTGAAAGCAGGTTTTCATCCTATCTCAAATGTTTCCAGCATCATCTGTGACATGTTTAAAGAGTGTTGTCTGGTTTATGCTTGAAGCGTTTACTGTTTGTTCCAACTTTCCTGAAATATCGTGCTCCACTTCAAATTGCAGATTTAGGTTTTCGGTGTTCCTTATTTGCCGTGTTTAAACTTTCTTTTTTATATGTATATTGTGTGTGTGTGTGTGTGTGTGTGTGTGTGTGTGTGTGTGTGTGTGTGTGTGTGTGTGTGTGTGTGTGAGAGAGAGAGAGAGAGAGAGAGAGAGTCTCTAATTCAACATTTTCCGTTCATAATGCACTTGGTCTTCACAGAAAACCCACCTTTGACAATACGCGTGTTCGTGTTTGTGTGTGAAAGGGCCTTTAGGCTGTATCTGGTTCGTGCTATGGATTCTGATGATGCACGTGTTCGTGTTTCTGTATGAAAGGCGCTTTAGACTATGCCTGGTTAGTGCTGTGGATAGTGAAGGTGAAAGTGTTCACATTTGTATGGGAAAGGCGCTTTAGCCCATGCCCAGTTCGTGTTGTGAATGGTGATGTTGTATGTGATGGAGTTTATATGTGAAAGGTGCTGAAGGCTGTATCTTGTTCATGCTATGGATGGTGACGGTGTAGGTGATGGTGTTTGTGTGTGAAAGACCCTTTAGGTTGAGGTCGGTTTGTACTGTGGATGGTGATGATGTATATTTGTATGTAAAAGGCACTTTAGGCTGAGGTTGGTTCGTGATGTGAACGGTGATGTTGCATGTGATGGTATTTGTATGTGAAAGGAGGTCTAGGCTGTGCCTTGTTCGTGCTGTGGATGAAGATGGAGACAGTGCTGATGTTCATCTTTGTGTGTGAAAGGCATTTTAGGATGTGCTGGTTCGTGCTATGGATGCTGATGGTGTACGATTCTCCCGCCGAGCATCCCCGCATCTCAGAGAGTGAGAGACGATACATTGAGGCTTCGGTGGGACAGAGAAAGGTATGGGCAATAGTTTGTTTGACTTCTGATCTTCCCACCACCACCACCACCACCACCATCACCATTACTGACAACAACAACAACAACTACTACTACTACTAATGCTGCTGCTGTTGCTGCTACTGCTGTTGTAGGCGCTGGTCAATAGTACTGCAGCGGTAGCCACAGCAGTTGTAGCAATAGCAGCAGTAGTAGAAGCAGCAGTGACAGTAAACATATTAAAAATAGTTATGGTAGCATTAGCAATAGCAGCAATGGCAGCAGCAGCTGCAGCAGCGACAGCAGCAGTAGTAGTAGTAGTAGTGGTAGTGGTAGTAGTAGTTGTTGTTGTCGCTGTTGTTGTTGTTTTGTTTTTATTGTTGTTGCTGTTGCTGCAGATCTTGAATGATTGTGGCCTGACAAAAGCACATCAAGAACCATGAACACCTAAGGACCATCATTGCTGTCGACTTCTCATTTTCAGGAAAAACTCTCCGAGGGGTGTTTCTCCGTGTCTATTTTAAAACTGAGTCCCAGTGGTATGCAGGGATGTATTTTTTTGTCTTGTTGACAACATGGCGGCGT
>JADBJO010002542.1:107048-114548 GCA_016801955.1 Conus betulinus
ACTTTTTCTCTCTGTCTGTCTGTCTGTCTGTCTGTCTGTCTCTCTCTCTCTCTCTCTCTCTCTCTCTCTCTCTCTCTCTCTCTCTCTCTCTCTCTCTCTCTCCACGAAAAAAGGTAAGAGAGGTCGTAGATTAGTGGTTAGGTCGTTCAGATGTGGAACTTAAGTCTTGAGTTCGAAACTCCCTTGAGATCGGAATTATACAGCTTGAATCTCTCTCTCTCTCTCTCTCTCTCTCTCTCTCTCTCTCTCTCTCTCTCTCTCTCTCTCTCTCTCTCTCTCCAATGAATCTCTCTCCAGCATGAATGGGTAACGGGTACATGATTCAGTTACGGGAAGGTTCAGACGGTGGATTTTATCTGAATTCGTTTTAACACAACTTCATCAATGGCCGCCTCAAACATGAAGGTCATTTACTGATTTTCTCTTGCATCTCACTTTGTTGTGAAGTTCTGTTTTCGTGGTGTGGATTAATCAAGATGTTTTCCATTTTCCATTTTCAGTCATGTATACATCGCGTTGTTGCATCGTGTTATGTCGTGTTGTATACATCATACTGTGATGCCTTCTACAGTCATTCGTTCATTGGTTTGGTTATAGAGTGACTGACGGATTCATTCGTTTTAATAATGCATGCTGTTGATGGATGTCTTCCTGTCTGTTGACCGCACACCAGCCACACTCATGGGAATCACCAACGGCATAGCTACCCATCCTGGCTTCCTGGGCCCGGCCGTCGTGGGAGTTTTGACCCAGAACAATGTCGGTACACTCTACTCGGTTATCTAGTATACTGTACTGCAACGTTTGTCAACTCTGGTCAGTTGACTATGTACTAGAACCATAACGTCTGTGGGTTCCTTATCAGTATGATATAAGAGCAAAAGATGCCCTGGTGATGACTTGAGTGTAAGTGTACGGCCGCATATAAGAGAGAGAGAGAGAGAGAGAGAGAGAGAGAGAGAGAGAGAGAGAGAGAGAGAGAGAGAGACAGACAGACGACAGACAGTGAAGACGTAGGAGGGAGAATATAGCAGAAAGATATGACAGAGAGAGAGAGAGAGAGAGAGAGAGAGAGAGAGAGAGAGAGAGAGAGACGGACAGACAGACAGACAGAGGAGAGAGAAGATAGCAGAAAGATGAAGACGTAGAGAGGGAGAATAGAGCAGAGAGAGATGACAGAGAGAGAGAGAGAGAGAGAGGCAGACAGACAGAGAGACAGAGGGAGAGAGAAGTAGAGAGAAGTAGGGGAAGTAGGATGGGGAAAGAGAGATAGGCAGAGAGAGAAAGAGATTAGACATAGACCAAGAGAAAGAGAGTGGATGGAGAGGGGCACTAAGAGAGGGGGGGAAGGGGCTAACAGAAAGAAAGATAAGAGAGAGAGAGAGAGAGAGAGAGAGAGAGAGAGAGAGAGAGAGAGTTACAGTCTAAGGGTGATTTAAACATCGACAGAGAGCAGGAAAAACAAATGAAAGGTTAAAAAAAAGTCTTCTTTAATGAATAATAACTGATAACTATTCAGCTGGAGAGACAGAGACTGTGGAGAGCACAGATATAGAATCGGGAGACAGAGAAACACGAACACCGTAATCAGAATGAATGATATTTTTAAAGGAAAAGTTTAAACAAGTCGACCTGTTTGGACAAATCGAATTGCTTGGACAAATCGGGCTGACTGCACAAATCGGGCTGTTTGGACAATTCGGGGTGTTAGGGCAAAATGGGTTGTTTAGGTAAATTGGTTTTGTTTGGACAAATTGGGGTGTTGGGTCAAAATGGGTTGTTTAGGTAAATTGGTTTGTTTGGACAAATCGCGCTGTTTTCAGGGTTCGGACAATCAGGGTTATGGAAAACCAAACACGCAGATTAAAAAAAAAAAAGAAAAGAAAATACAGTATAACATTTTCTTTTTTTCAAAAAGCTGTCAGAAACAGTTTTAGGACAAGCAGCAAAAAAAAACCCCCCCACACCCCCACCCCCCCATTCATGTCTGTATATATGCACCTAATAAATTTGTTATCATTTGAATGGGGCACATTACTGTAAGCATAGAGGCTAAATCTGCATAGTCTCAGCATTATACTTATCAGTGTTGTATTGTTGATGACTCGTGTTCCATTTGAATGGTGTATTGTTGACTGACTCGATGTTCCATTTGTAGTATTCTATGTTGGTTTTTTTCTTTCATTTTAGTGTTTTAGATCTAGGTTTTTGTTTTAGATTCTAGGTTTTTTTTAGATTCTAGGTTTTTGTTTTAGATTATAGGTTTTTGTAGCTTCACGTTGGTTTTTACAGCGTGTGTCTTGTTGATTGTAGGTTCTTTTAGAGTTCAGATCTTTTTAATTTTGTTTTTTTTTTTAATTCAATGTTCTTTCAGGCTCAGAGTGATTGATTTCTTCAACAGTTTGACTGTTTTAATCATGACTGTGAACGTCTTCTCATTATTACTCTCCCGTACCCCTCACCCCCCCCCCTAAAAAAAAAAAAAAAAAAAAAAATAAAATAAAAAAAAAAAAACACCGGGGCATGAAAAGGAAAAAAACCCAACCATGGTCCCTCGTTAATTGCAGCAAACGGTAGGACAATGGCGCCTCTTCTTCTACATCACCGCCGGCCTTTACCTTACGGGGTGATCGCCTTCATCCTCCTGGGCCAAGGAGAAGAACAGTCCTGGGCCCAGCTCCCTGGGGTCCCCTCCCTCACCTCTGCCATCAACCAGGAACGTGTAGTGCAGCACCTGTCCTACAAGCAAAAGGCGCAGAAGACCCGTGTGAACATGGGACTATGCTGCCGACGGCCGAGACCTCTGTACAGAACTGTCAAGATGGCGAGAGCAGGGATGCTGTCACCGAGTCTGCATGACGCCGTGTATAAGCTTTTGTGGGAAAAGTTTGACTGCCTGCTGTCTGTTGTGAGAAGAGTTTGACTGCCTACTGTCTGGTTTGAGAAGAGTTTAATAACTGCCTACTGTGAGAAGAGTTTGATTGCCTTCTGTCTGTTGTGAGAAGAGTTTGACTGCCTGCTCTCTATCGTGAGAGAAGAGTTTGATTGCCTTCTGTCTGTTGTGAGAAGAGTTTGATTGCCTGCTGTCTGTTGTGAGAAGAGTTTGACTGCCTGCTCTCTATCGTGAGAAGAGTTTAATTGCCTTCTGTCTGTCGTGAGAAGAGTTTGATTGCCTGCTGTCTGTTGTGAGAAGAGTTTGACTGCCTGCTGTCTGTTGTGAGAAGAGTTTGATTGCTGCTGTCTGTTGTGAGAAGAGTTTGATTGCCTGCTGTCTGTTGTGAGAAAACTTTGATTGATTACCTGCTGTCTGTTGTGTGAAGAGTTTGATTGCCTGCTGTCTGTTGTGAGAAGAGTTTGATTGCCTTCTGTCTGTTGTGAGAAGAGTTTGATTGCCTGCTGTCTGTTGTGAGAAGAGTTTGATTGCCTTCTGTCTGTTGTGAGAAGAGTTTGATTGCCTGCTGTCTGTTGTGAGAAGAGTTTTGACTGCCTGCTGTCTGTTGTGAGAAGAGTTTGATTGCCTTCTGTCTGTTGTGTGAGAAGAGTTTGACTGCCTTCTGTCTGTTGTGAGAAGAGTTTGACTGCCTTCTGTCTGTTGTGAGAAGAGTTTGACTGCCTGCTGTCTGTTGTGAGAAGAGTTTGATTGCCTGCTGTCTGTTGTGAGAAGAGTTTGACTGCCTGCTGTCTGTTGTGAGAAGAGTTTGATTGCCTGCTGTCTGCTGTGAGAAGAGTTCGATTGCCTTCTGTCTGTTGTGAGAAGAGTTTGATTGCTTGCTGTCTGTTGTGAGAAGAGTTTGATTGCCTGCTGTCTGATGTGAGAAGAGTTTGATTGTCTGCTGTCTGTTGTGAGAAGTGTTTGATTGCCTTCTGTCTGTTGTGAGAAGAGTTTGATTGCCTGCTGTCTGTTGTGAGAAGAGTTTGATTGCCTGCTGTCTGTTGTGAGAAGAGTTTGATTGCTTGCTGGCTGTTGTGAGAAGAGTTTGGCTGCCTACTGTGAGAAGAGTTTGATTGCCCTTCTGTCTGTTGTGAGAAGAGTTTGATTGCCTTCTGTCTGTTGTGAGAAGAGTTTGACTGCCTACTGTGAGAAGAGTTTGATTGCCTTCTGTCTGTTGTGAGAAGAGTTTGACTGCCTACTGTGAGAAGAGTTTGATTGCCAGCTGGCTGTTGTGTTGGTTGAGGAGGTACATTGAGGTCCTGTGTGTGCCGCGTGACCGTAAGCGTGCTTGAAAAGAACTTGCGTCATTAAAAAACAGTTACAGTTGTGCCGAATTTTTCTTTGGGCATGGAAACGTGCAAGAACACACGCTGTGCATACTTAACCCCTCTGTCTCTCTGTCTCTGTCTCTCTGTCTCAGCCTCTCTCTCTCTCTCTCTCTCTCTCTCTCTCTCTCTCTCTCTCTCTCTCTCTCTCTCTCTCTCTCTCTCTCTCTTACCATTTCCTTACGTTAAATGCAATAGTGCGATATTTTCTCTCAAAATACCACACTGTATATACGCTTCTGAAAAAAGCCTTTGATGAAATGAATGTAAACGCGTTTGTGAGGCACTCCTGAGGACAAACTGGTGTAAAAAGACTCATTGTGTTGTGATCTCAGATGTCATTAGGACTGTTAAGAGTTGTGTGTATGACAGATACTTTTATTTCCGATTGTGGGAAATGTCCGAGAGGTTTAAAACAAGGCTGTCTCATGAGTCCAACTATATTTACAAGGTGGCAATTGGCTGATTTGTCAAGAACAGGTATGCATGGTGTGTTCAGCTAATTCCTTGTGCTGTAGAAATATTGTTACTGGTACTTTCTGATGTTACAATACCGTCTTATTCAACAAAGGGGTTTAAAAGAGAGATCTACTGTTCGTAATTGTGATAGTCAATCTGGAAAAGATAGACGTTATGGTCTGTAGAAAATATAAGCATTTATCTGCCAGAGAGACAACTGGAAATGGAGAAGTTAGAAAAGCAAATTCATGCAAATATTTGACAATGTATTTTACAACAAAATTGAATGTTATAACTATTTTTAGGTTTGCAAGAAAGAGAAAATGGGAGTTGGAGCAGCATTAAAGTCACCGAGATGTTTAAGTAAGAGGATTTCAATCTCTTTTGAAATTGACACACACAACTAGAACCGATTCTGACTTACGAAGCCGACGTCACAAGCCTTGAGAAAGAAATTAAAGTCATAGAAATTGTACATACATTTACCATAAATAGATTTGTGAATGTTTCGCCTACGCGCCTCACACAAAGTGGAGTACAGAGAGGTTAATAGATATCCTCTGAACATTCGTTCATCTTTAAGATGTAATAGATACTGTCCGAAGCTGCATAAACTGCCTAAATCAAAATTGTACAGATAAGCATACACTATGCTTCGTGTTCAGCATGAGTCTGGTTATCACTAATGATGATCAATGATAAGAAAAACATCTCTGAGAATGGATTTGGTTTCATGTTACTGTCTGAAGACACTGGATGAGAGAACGATATTCTTGCTGAATGTATAGACACACTTCTTCCATAACACAGACCTAACACTCAGCGCCAGAAAACATGCCTTTTTATATTTACCAGCCAGTAAGGTATTTATCCTTTATTATGAATAGAAGGGATAGAGACAACCTAATAAGATTTCGACCCACAGTAAATGATAGTTGATAAACGAAGCACAGACTGATGTTAAACGTCTGTTGTGCCTAAAAGGAACCGAACATGTTAATTTTCTATTTCATCGTACAATGCACACAAATATTCGTTACAAATACACTCTTTAGAGTCTTGATTTCTTACATGCCTGAAAAGAAAGCCCCTGAGTCCACTGAAACATGTGATATGTCTTTTTTTTTTTTTTCCTTTTTTTTTTTTCTTCCTGTCCCAACCTCTGCGCCACCTCAGAGGCAGTGCACACACGCCGTTCATTCCGACGCCCCGTTCACAGCCACAGTCTGGTCAGCACCGCGCGCAGCCCTGGCACCGACAAAATCCAGGGAGCAGTCAATGTCAAGTCGTTAAGAGGCAACCCACCGGAGAGACACTGCACTACTGCCGAGTCACTTCGGTGGTGTTTCAGTGGCGCCTGTTCTGATCTAACATACGCAGGATACCACCTACTAAGCCCCCTACTGACGACAATAATTGCTTAGTCGCGGAGCCAGCGTGAGTGAGCTCTCCCTCCGGAGGGTGCTACCACATCCGTCCAACGACAGCCCCCATGGACTCGCCGATACCGGTAACCCTGACGGAACCAAAACAAGGCCACAGACGTGGGAGGATATCGAAACTGAGGTCACCAGGAGAGCAGGGCATGAAGGGCCACAGAATTTGAGACATTTTTTTTAAATGCTGATCGATGAGAATGAGGATGATTAAGATGATGCTACGGATTTCCATTTCGGTCCGAGACTACTACATGACAGGGCTGTACTCTACGCTTCCTTTCATAATTTATCCCGGCGTCAACCAGTCCCGAGAGATACAGGCACCTGCAGTATTGGTCAGAAAATTTGAGCAACACTCTCAGAAACGCATCCATTAAGTGGATGAAACTCGACAGTGTGGTCCCAGTCTTCCCAACTGAGTCCACAGCAAACTCAAATCCGGGTAGGTGCCGGTCGGGGCAAAAAAACCCACATGACTCTGATGGGATCTGAACCCACGACCTCCCAGCCGGGAGTCCGCGACGCTAACCACTTTGCCATGGCGGCTGGTGATATGTTCATTTCTTGTCTGAAAAGCTTCATTGCTGAATGAAAAATTTAAAAAAGTATTTGCATCTCATTTCCTCTTTCTTACGATGTGTGTGTGTGTGTATATGTGTGTGTGTGTGTGTGTGTGTGTGTGTGTGTGGTAACCCGATAGTTGAATTAAAGCGACTCGACAATCTCACTGAACTTCAGTACAGCACTGAAAATTCGTGAAATTGTATTGATTTGCTGATTTAATCATTCTAAAGTTGCTTGATTTTAGTCAGTTTTTTTTTTTTTTTTTAAACGAAAATCCAAAGGCAAAGGAACATATACCGAAGACGGATACAACATGCTCACATACGCACACAGACACACACTCAGACACACACATACAGACATACACACGAACTCAGACACACACACACTTAGACACACACACACACACACACACACACACACACACACACACACACACACACACACACGCACACACACACGCACACACACACAACACACACACCACACACGCACGCACACACACACCACACACACACACACACACACACACACACACACACACACACACTCACTCACTTCACTCACTCACACACCACACACACTTTATTGTTATAGTGTTCTCTTAGATCGTTTGCCAGCCGACCACAAATGGACGTATTCAGGTCTGTTCATACGTTTGAAACGAAGAAAGTAAAAAGATTTCATCCTACAAAGGAGGAAAGAAGATTAGATCATGAAAAACCAGCAAAACACCACAATGAATGCCACCGTAGCTAATTTATCAGTAGCAGTAAAGACA
>JADBJO010002542.1:124548-127048 GCA_016801955.1 Conus betulinus
TCCCTACCTTTCGGGTCCCGCTCCAAAGTTAAGATGTGAAAATCGCCTGAAAGTGTACTGACATTGTTTAGTCCAACAGGAAAAAAAAAAACATCATAATGTTGGAGGTTAACGAAGAAAGTCTACTTCACTTTTTCAGTACTGCACTCATATTGCTGATACATAACTCACTCGCGCACCTCGCTCATTCCCATCTCCCCGCCTCTGCTCTCTGTTTTTTCTTCTCCTCTATCTTGCAACCCAAGCCCTATCGGCCACACACAGCTTCAGCTCCCACTCCCAGTGTTCCCATTCATTTTTAATGCTGAAAGTAGATATGTCTGGCAGCAGTCGTCAGTTCGTCGCTTACACTCTCTTTCGGCATCCATCTCTTCCTTAAAATACAACCTGAGGTCTTCCCCTTTCCCCCACAAGCAGTTCTCTAGCCTCTGTGCCCTCTTGGAAAAGTTTCTTCAGTACCAGAGGAAATTCTACCACATCTTCACATACTTCAAGAAGGCGTTCGAAGGAGTCTGGCAAGGGCAGAATGGGCCACAATAAAGAAGTTTGACATTGAGCAGAAGCTTATCAACATCACCCAGCATCTGTAGTCCAAAGCGAGTCAAGCAGTGGTCATGCTAGGTGCCATTGGATACTTCAGTTGGAGTTCGTAGGGCTGCCTTTTTTTCTCCCTCACTTTTCAACATACTCCTCGTGTGTAGTTTGACTGATGCACTGGAAGATGCTGTCAACAGAGTCAGCCCTGATTGAAGGACCATTACAAAGCTTCGATTTGTAGACGACATCCATGGCTTGGCGGACAGTGAACAAGAAGTGGCCGAGCTTGTTGAAAGGCAGGATGACACAGCAACAAGACATGGCATGGAAATCAGCGCCAAGAAGACCAAGCTGAAGGCCAGCCACAACACCACCAACAGTCCTGACATAACTGTCCATGGTGAGAAGTTCTACAGTTCATTTATCTGGCATCATTAGCAGCGAGAGACCCCAAACCAGAAATCCTCTCAAGGACAGCAAAGACAACCACAGCACTGTTCAGATTAACGCCTGTAGGGAAGGACAAGAACATCTCCATAAAACACAAGACTCTGCCTGCTCTGGTATTCTCCATCTTGCTGTGTGTATGCAGTGCCCTACTCACGTGGTGACCTCAGTTTCGATTTCCTCTGCACACCCAAGGCCTGTGATGAGTTCCTGTCAGGGTCACGGATATCGGCAGACTCATGGAAAGTATCGTTGGATGGATGTGGTGGCGACCCCTTGGAGGCAGAGGAGGGGGGGGGGGGGGGGAGGAGGAGTGATGGGGGATGGTAGAGGAGAAGGGGGGGGGGGGGTCTCAAGCACGCTTGTCCAGCAGCTAAACAGTCAGTCGGAGGGCTCAGCAATGGTGCGTGCCTGCATAGGGTGGATCAGAACAGGAACCACTGAACACCACCCGGAGAGGCTCAGCAGAAATGCAGTGTGTCCTCTGGTGTATAGCCTGGTGATGCAGTGTGTCCTCTGATGTATAGCCTGGTGACGCAGTGTGCCCTCTGGTGTATAGCCTGGTGATGCAGTGTGTCCTCTGGTGTATAGCCTGGTGAAGCAGTGTGTCCTCTGGTGTATAGCCTGGTGATGCAGTGTGTCCTCTGGTGTATAGCCTGGTGCATGCAGTGTATAGCCTCTGGTGTATAGCCTGGTGATGCAGTGTGTCCTCTGGTGTATAGCCTGGTGATGCAGTGTGTCCTCTGGTGTATAGCCTGGTGATGCAGTGTGTCCTCTGGTGTATAGCCTGGTGATGCAGTGTGTCCTCTGGGTGTATAGCCTGGTGATGCAGTGTGCCCTCTGGTGTATAGCCTGGTGATGCAGTGTGCCCTCTGGTGTATAGCCTGGTGATGCAGTGTGTCCTCTGGTGTATAGCCTGGTGATGACTCCGTGTTGATAGCCCCCTGTGAACTGCCTGACTTATGGCTTCGGAAGGAAGATGAGACCAAAATAATACAAGAAAAAAAAAAAGAGAAGGGGGGGGGGGGGGGGATGACGTAAAACGAAGAAACAGATGAGATGGCAAAAAGAAGGAGAGAAAGGAGAACAAGAACAAGAAAGAAAATAAGTAAACAAATAATAATAATAATAATGACAATGATAACGATAATATCAATGATAATAATAATGATAATAATAACAATAACGCTTAAGCTGACCTCAGAACTAATACACACCATACACGCAGTCAATGATTCCTTCATTTATCGCTCACTGTCAACAGGAGTCGGCCAGCCCCCCTATCAAGTCATGTTCACGGCCGGCCCCTCACGCTGCCTGGTGTATCGATCCCGGGCCAGCCACACCGATAACCAGGTCACCTAGCCTGATCGATGGCATACAGCGGCGCTCCCAGCCGTGTCTTTCTACCTGCAGCATCAAGGTGCGAAGGTCCCCCAGCCAGCGAACGTGGCGCTGACGTGTTGGGAGATGTGGCTGGCGAGCACTCTAAACAGTTTACCTCCGTGATGTATAA
>JADBJO010002542.1:132048-137048 GCA_016801955.1 Conus betulinus
ATGAGGACTACACATGTCTACGCTGGGCCTGAACCCTGTTGTCCAATCCAATCAGCTAACTTACAATACCCGGAAGTTTTTTCTTTAAATAATGTATCTGATACAGATGAATTCCTTTTTTGCCGTAATCAATTGTAAAAAAAAGTTCTGTGAGTCCATTTGGCAACAAAATCATTATAAACCATATTTTTTGCGCGCAATGTCCTATACGTATCTGTTTTTTCAACTTGTTAACAAAGACTTGCAGAATAAGCATATTTCCTTTCAATTAACAGTGGTACAGGAATTTTTTTTTAGCGAATATCAAAAAGATCTGGTCAATGCTTATGTCTTTATCAAAACCAAGTATAGACAGTGGTTCTGTAATACGTAAATTAGATGCATTCTGCAATTCGACGTGAAATGATTTATGGTTACACCACCATTGCTTTATGTTGCATGCACGTTAGGTAATTTGCAATCTCTTTTTCTTTCTTTCCATTTCCGTGTTAGATCTCTGGTCTAGTTAGCTAATCAGCTTTTTCAAGTAGTGACTTTTAAAATTCTAAATTCCTGAAATCAGTTTGAGATTAAAACACAGTTTTCCGTGTTAATTAATGAGCGCTGTTGCCGCTCATGTGCGTTTGTGGAACGTGGAACTTTCTGATGTTCAGCTGGGCAGCATCCTAGTGACTATAAATAGCCCTGTGGACCACAGTGAGACAAAAAGAAAACTGACATGGGATGGACTTATGGCAGGACCTTGGGGAATCGCCACGCCCACGCAGTCTCTCCGCCCCCTCCTCCCCTCCCCCTCCCGCAAGGAGGCAGCGCAGGGGAAGAGGGGGGACAGGGCATAGAAAGAGGTGGACAGACAACCCTTTTTGAGTAGACCGGAAAGATCTTTGCACACAATGTAGCCAAAGAAAGAAATTTTTTTTATCTTGCGAGAGAAAACTTCGCACGTGAAAGTGGATTTTTTTCTTTTTGTCGTCATAGTACAGAGGAGAATTAATTCCGCAATCAGGTCCATCAGTGAACAAATACAGGAGTACACGCACGCACTTTAAGATACACCCATTACATCCGCAAAACATCCCAACTGTTTCCAGTGTCAGACTGTGACAGGTAGTCGCATTCATTCATTCAGTGAGAGAGCAATACGACTGGTTTGACTTTTTTTCTGTTTGACGAAAGGTGTATAATACATGAGATACGAGTTGTTATCAGTTTGACCTAGTGGCATGCATATCCGAATCATGATTCTGAGTGTGGGAAAAAAAAAGGCGATAGCTGGTGATAATATCCGGCAATTTCATTGTGGCCGTGTACTGATGTGGAATATTTGATGGACATAAAACGAAAAGGGGGGAAAAAGACTGACGAGAACACAACAACCACATTGATGACAAAACCACGGCAGAAGAACTGAACGAGACGAGAGAGAGAGAGAGAGAGAGAGAGAGAGAGAGAGAGAGAGAGAGAGAGAGAGAGAGGAGAGAGAGAGAGAGAGAGATGGTTTATTCATAGGGCCCAAATTAAAAAGGTCGAAATCAATACTTAGGGGGGGGGGGGGGGGGGGGGGGGGGGGGGGGGGGGGGGGGGGGGGGTTGAAGGGGGGGGGCTCATTAAGTGCAAAGTCTCACGATATTGTTGTTGTGTTGTTATGTGTATGGTTTTTTTTGTTTTTTTTTTCAATATCACTAGCAAATGATTACGACCAAATTGTTAAGAGAGAGAGAGAGAGAGAGAGAGAGAGAGAGAGAGAGGAGAGAGAGAGAGAGAGAGAGAGAGAGAGAGAGAGAGAGAGAAGGGGGTAAGGAGGCAGGAAGGGAAAGTGATGGAGAAAGAAGAAGGAAGAGTGGGACAAAGGGCGCGTGGAAGAATGGGGAGGGGGGGGGTGTGGGGAAGGGCATAAACGCAGACTGATGTACAAACAAGACAAGCAGAACAAACACTTAATCTTAAGCTACAGTTGTTTGCGCAGTCCCTCCACTTTATGTCCCACCATTCAACAACCAACACGATAATGTTGAGTCATAGGTGCAGCGTCAAAAAATGGAAAACTCGACATCGTGGAAATGTTGCTCCCGACTTGTACACGGTTTCGTTGTATCTCTCATTTCATTTTCGGTGTTCGAAAAAAAAAAAATTAAAAACTGAACTAAAGAAAATGGAGGAGGAGGAGGAAGAGGCAGAAAATAAGGAAGAAGGGGAAGAGAGGGGAGGAGCAGAAAGAGAAATACACAACAGCAACAACAACAAGGACAACAACAACGACAACAAAACAACAACAGCAAGAGACCTTCTTCATGATTCATTATCACCTGTTTTCAGGTGTCATAGTTACCCGTTTTCACAACTCATAGTTACCAGTTTTCACGACTCATAGTTACTGTTTTCAGGGCTCATATGCCTGTTTTCAGGACTCGTAGTTACCTGTTTTCAGAAGTCATAGCTACCTTTTTCAGGAGTCATAGTTATCTGTAGTCAGGAGTCATATTTACCCGTTTCAGGACTCATAGTTATCTGTTTTCAGGAGTCATAGTTACCTGAAAAAGTCGTAGTTACCTGTTTTCAGGACTCATAGTTACCTGTTTCAGGAGTTATAGTTACCTGTTTTCAGGGACTCATAGCTACCTGTTTTTCAGGAGTCATAGCTACCTGTTTTCATGACTCATAGCTACCTGTTTCAGGACTCATAGCTACCTGTTTTCACAACTCATAGCTACCTGTTTTCACGACTGATAGTTACCTGTTTCATTTTCAGGAGTCACAGTTACCTGTTTTGAGGAGTCATAGTTACCTGTTTTCAGGAGTCACAGTTACCTGTTTTCACGACTCATAGCTACCTGTTTCAGGAGTCATAGTTACCTGTTTTCAGGACTCATAGCTACCTGTTTTCACGACTCATAGCTACCTGTTTTCACGACTGATAGTTACCTGTTTCATTTTCAGGAGTCACAGTTACCTGTTTTGAGGAGTCATAGTTACCTGTTGCAGGAGTCATAGTTACCTGTTTTCAGGCGTCATTGCTATCTGTTTTTGTTAGTCATAGCCACCTCGTTTCAGGGGTCATTGTTATCTTTTTTCATCAGTCACACTTATCAGTTTTCGGAATTCACATTTTCAGAAGTCAAAGTGACCTGTTTTTATACTCCTTCTTTCTCTCTCTTTCTCTCTCTCTCTCTGCGCACGCGCGCACGCGCGTGTGTGTGTGTGTGTGTGTGTGTGTGTGTGTGTGTGTGTGTGTGTGTGTGTGTGTGTGTGTGTGTGTGTGTGTGTGTGTGTGTGTGTGTGTGTGTGTGTGTGTGTGGGTGTGTGTGTGTGTGTGTGTGTGTGTGTGTGTGTGTCTGTGAATTTATGTACATTTGCGTGCATGACTCTTGTTGCGTCGATTACCCGACTGCATTGTTGTTAGATTCTTCTCTTCTGTTCTGTCTTCTTTCCTTTCTTTTCAATTTCACTTAAGATTTTCTATGATTTTGTTCCCTTACACTACTTTCCCTTTTCCATATCAATGTTGATAATGCATTTCCACCGATGTGTTCATTGCTGTAAATTTTCTCGTCACCGAGCACACTATACGTTATGGCTTGTTGCTGCTTCAGTTCAGTAGTTAGTTTATGTACACGTCATTGATTAACAAAGAAATGTTTTTGTTTTTTTTTTTTTTTTTTTTTTTTTTGGGGGGGGGGAGGGGGGACCTGTTTCATGAGTCATTATTATATGCTTTTTGTGATTCATAGTGACCTGTTTTCATGGGTCGGAATGACTGTATCAATGGTCAACAAGTTGTATCGTCTCAGGGCAAAAAGTGAGAAAACAAGCAAGTAGGAACCAACAGCATGTGCGATAATGTTTTCAAAAAGAAAACGATCTTTATCGGCATAAGAAGCAAGTTATCAATTAGAGCTCCTTTCGACCCACCCTCAGCTTATTTTATTTTTATTTTTGTTGTTGTTGTTGTTCAAGTTAATGACCTCCGCATACCCCTCTTCTCCCACCTCCACCCCCTCCAGCCCCACTCAGTGTCCCTTTTTTTTTTCTCTCCCCAACCCCCCACCCTGCACGTCCCCCAGCCCCTCCTCCCTCCCCATCCTCTCCCATACATGTGTTGAGAGGGTATTCTAGGTAACATCCGCGCTGTGTATAGCCTACCATACCGCCTTTCCATGTGGTTTCAATCCGCTTACCACACTTTCCCCACACCCACACTCCCCGTTTACTCTATTTGCGTCTTCTAAGACAGAAATATACCCAATCGAGCTTGACAGGAACTTTTAATCAAGCATGATCAGCATTTTCAACAACAACGAAAAAAAAAATTTGGTTAACTCCCTTGTTGTTAGTGACTGTCACGTGAGCGTCATCTGTATCTTTCTGGCCCTACCGCCGGTGCGGTCGAAGAGTGTGCTAGTGTATAAAATAGCCGATTACTGATAGAGACTGAAGTAACCGACAGACGATAATGATGCTAGCATGTACACAAGAGAGACCGGCGTGACTGCCAGAGATAGCTTCCACACGGCACGGTGCCATTCCTGGCTCGGCAGCTTGCCCTGGGGGAACTGAACCGAGTTTATTAGTGTAGTGACTGCTTCAGAGTCTATTTGAGTCCGTCTTTCTCTTCTCTTCTCTTCTCTCTCTCTCTTCTCTCTCTCTCTCTCTCTCTCTCTCTCTCTCTCTCTCTCTCTCTCTCTCTCGACGTCCATCATTTTTTAGGCTTGTCTTGCTTTTGTCGTCAAGAAATGAGAATGTTGTGAGTGATCTAGCTTCATATTTGTATAAATCCTTCTAGAGGAGGAGTCATCTGACTTGAATTTGTTTATATGTGCTTGTATATTAATGAGTTGCTACATCAGTTACATATCAATACCCCCTTCAAATGGGGCTGTGGCCTTTCTTGAATAAATCATCGTTATCGTTATCGCTCTCTCTCTCTCTCTCTCTCTCTCTCCTCCACACACACGCGCGCGCGCGCGCGCACACACACACACACACACACACAACACACACAT
>JADBJO010002542.1:142048-147048 GCA_016801955.1 Conus betulinus
GCGCGTACACACAAACAGATGCGCTCGCGCGCGTGTGTGTTTGTGTGTGTGTGCGCGCGCGCGCACCTGCGTCTGTATGAATACATGCGACAGATCAAAAACACACAGCATATATAAATCCGTCTATATACTTATGATGACACTGACACAGTAGGACAAGAACAAGTCTCTCCAAATTATCCGTAAAGAAACAGAATGACGTGATAATTTTTGTTGTGTTAGCCCTCTTTGTTTTTCAACCGCATCACGCTCGGTGAGCAGGTGTCGCAACACCACAAAGGTGAAAAGGCAGACCGATAAAGCCGACAGTCGAAAAAGCACAGACAAATTAACAAACAACTTCGCTATCACCGCGACCACCGCCTGTACTCTGAAGTTTTAATGAAAAATTGGCGAGGTTCATGACTCTCGTGACAAAAGTCCTAACTACTTAATGCTGAGCTCAGCCAGACAAGACATATAGGGAGCAAACGAGGGCGAAGGGAGGAGGAGACAGAGGGTCATAAAGTAGAGCGCCTGTCGGCCTCAGTGAGGGTGTGGATGCACGGGTGAACCGAAGGAGTGTTTGAAACGAAAATATGCGGCTGTGAGAAAAGGACACGATGAGAGAGAGAGAGAGAGAGAGAGAGAGAGAGAGAGAGAGAGAGAGAGAGAGAGAGAGAATCGGGCAGAGAGAGAGAGAGAGAGAGAGAGAGAGAGAGAGAGAGAGAGAGAAATGGGATCGGACACAGAGAGAGAGAGACACGAGAGCAGAGAGAGAGAGAGAGAGAGAGAGAGATAGAGAGACAGGACAAGACAAGACAAGCAAGACAAGACAAATTCTTTATTTACGAGGATAATAGATAAGCACTGATGTGCTTTTTTTTTTACATCCAGTCCTCGCCCTGAGTAGGGCCAACAATAATAAGATGAGGTAACATAGGAAGCATGCCAAAAGTGACTAGAACTACAATACAATACGGGATTAAAAATTAAAAAAGAAGAAAAAAAAAAAAGAAAAGAAAATAGAGAGAGACACAGAGAGAGAGAGAGAGAGACAGGCAGACAGACAGACAGACAGGCAGACAGACGGAGTGAGAGAGAGACGCAGGAGCGAAGGAAGTGCGGGTTAAGGCTGCAGAGAGAGAGAGGAGAGAGAGAGAGAGAGAGAGAGAGAGAGAGAGAGGGAGAGGGGGGAGAAGAGAGAGAGAGAGGCAAGGAGTGGGTGGGCGATAAGAAGCATGTTTAGAACAATCTGACAATGAAAATGTTCCAAAGACATCAAGACATCAAAAATTCCAAAGACATACAAGACAATCGATTTTGAAGCACCCGGGGGGGGAGGGGGGGGGGGGGGGATAGAAAATAAAGCACAATGGAGGAGGGAAATGCATAATGATAGCCCCAGTCGCCACGGGTAGGAGGGGATTTCATATGGATAATAAATCAAATCATTCCAGCAGAACCGTGGCGTGCGTGCGCGCGCGCGCGCGCGCGCGCGTGTGTTGTGTGTGTGTGTGTGTGTGTGAGAGAGAGAGAGAGAGAGAGAGAGAGAGAGAAAGAGAGAGAGAGAGAGAGTCACATAAGAATATAAACATATCGATAGAATGACAAGAGGGCAGGAGGTAGTAGGAAACACACACACACACACACACACACACACACACACACACACACACACACACACACACACACACACACACACACACACACACACACACACACAGCACACACACACACACACACACAACACACACACACACACACACACACACACACACACACACACACACACACACACACACACACACACACACACACTTACCATCACATAAGACATACTTACTAAACATACATACATGTGCATTTCAAGTGCAAAAACACTATCTTAAATAGTCAGATACATACATAAGGCAAAGAGGGTGGTGGTGGTTGGCGGTGGATTTATGACGGAGTATGCAAGTACTGGCACATAAAATGGTTGAAGTAATGGTGTTTTGAAGGTTGATATGCATTAGTGTTGTTTGGTTGATTCAGGGAGCGAGTTTCATTGACAGGAACCTGAATATGTTAAACTGGATTTGAATAAGTCAATTCTAGGAACAGGGACATGAAGTTTGGGTAGAGTCCTTGAGGAATTTATTGAGAATCTGTAAACTAATGTTGAGGGTGCCTTCTTAAACGCAATCTTGTGCATTATGATCCCTTTGTTGTATTCTAATCTCCGACTTAATGGGAGAACTTGAATCTTTTTTATAGTCCGAGTCCAGAAGACTACTGCTTTTTTTAGGGGGGCTAATTTGAGTGCTCGCTTGTGTAGCCTTAACAATGGTTTGAGGGGTGTTAGCGCTAGCACAGTCCCATAGAGTAGATCCATAGTCTATGTACAATTGAGTATGAGACTGGAAAAAGAGCTTGCGTGAATGTAGGTCGAGGAAGCGTTTGATTTTGGAGAGTTGATAAAACTTTCTGTGAAACTTTTTTTGCATAGTGAGGTTATGTGAGCTTGCCAACTCATATTGTTATCAATTGTTATTTCCTAGCACTTTGAGGTATGTAGCCTGTTCAACGGGTTTATTTTTAAGATGTACAGGAGGAAACTTCATAGTGGGATTTTGTCTTTTTTGCCTGGTTGTGATAAGCATGGATTTAGTTTTATGAGGGTGAAGCGATATGTGATTTAGTTTCGTCCATTTGACGAGTTCTTTCGCACTTTCTTGTAAAGTGTGTGCAAGAACAGTAACATCAGAATGATTTGTGCGTATTGTTGTATCTTCAGCAAAGAATTTACAGGTGGATGTGATATGGGAGGTAAATCATTGATGTAAATTGTGAACAGTAAGGGACCCAGGATAGAGCCTTGTGGGACGCCATAGGAAAGTGTTTGAAATGAAGAGAAAGTTGCATTAATTTTCACAACTAGTTGCCTATTTGTGAGATATGAGTCAAAAAGCGTAAGAGCTTTTGTGGATAAGCCATACAATTTTAATTTTCTAAGAAGAAGGTTATGGTCTATCACATCAAATGCTTTTTTGCTTTTTTAAAAAATCAATAAATAGGACACCACGATATCTGTTATTGTTAATGCTATTCGGGCCGTCATCAACCAGGTTGATTAGGTTTGAGTGGCATGAATGGTTGTGTCGAAACCCGGACTGTCTTGGATGAAGCACAGTGGTATGTATTAAGGTGGTGTAATGTGTGTTTGTGTATGTGTTTTTCCAAAGGTTTGGAAATAGTGGGAAATGATTAAGATTGGTCTGTAGTTTGCAGGGTCTGAGCTGTCACCTGCTTTGTAGAGAGGTATGACGTTTGCTTTTTTGAAACTATCGGGAAAATGATTTTTGTCGATGCATAATTGAGACGTATGTTAACGTATCTGTAATTGAGAGAGAGAGAGAGAGAGAGAGAGAGAGAGAGAGAGAGAGAGAGAGAGAGAGAGAGAGAGAGTGGGATCGGCAGAGAGTTAGAGAGAGAGTATGGGATCGGGCAGAGAGAGAGAGAGAGAGAGAGAGAGAGAGAGAGAGAGAGAGAGAGAGAGAGAGAGAAGGACAGAGACAGACAGACAGACAGAGTTTAGAGAGGAGAGAGAGTTAGAGTGAGAAAGAGTATGGGATCGGGGATCGGGCAGAGAGAGAGAGAGAGAGAGAGAGAGAGAGAGAGAGAGAGAGAGAGAGAGAGAGAGGGATGAGAGAGAGAAAGTTAGAGAGTTAGAGAGAGAGTATGGGATCGGAGAGAGAGAGAGAGAGAGAGAGAGAGAGAGAGAGAGAGAGAGAGAGAGAGAGAGAGTAATGTTATACCACACATGGAGGGCAAGTCTGACGTTATAGTTCGTTTGGTCAAATGAAGACATGAAGTTGATTAAGAATGCATATGCATACTTTACTTTTTTTTTTTTTCCTCGTTAATTGATTGGATCAAGAGAGAGAGAGAGAGAGAGAGAGAGAGAGAGAGAGAGAGAGAGAGAGAGAGAAGTTCAACATGAAAAGACCCACCCTCCAAAACGACCGATCTGCACCGGATGTCTTAATTCACATGGGGGAGCCACCCCGAGCGAACCGCTCTGTCTTACCGTACGCTCTGCCTACACCTGAACTCCGACCGCACAACTCGGTCACGCACACACACACCCTCACACACACGCCCTAATACACGCATATACACACACACGCGCGCGCGCGCGCGCGCCAC
Organism: Conus betulinus; assembly: GCA_016801955.1. Classification (NCBI taxonomy): domain Eukaryota; kingdom Metazoa; phylum Mollusca; class Gastropoda; order Neogastropoda; family Conidae; genus Conus; species Conus betulinus. Next base: position 146,219 of record JADBJO010002542.1, read on the forward strand.
AAAGTGCCGCTAAAACATTACATCGACTGATCGTTTGTGGCGGACGGACGGGGCGCGGCACGGACGGGCTTCGCGCTTCCCCCATATTTTGATGCTGCAGTCATCATTCAGTTATTGGAGTGTGTGCATGTGAATTTGTCCCGCTCACTGTCTCGCAACGGATCTAAGGTGAGTCTTGATAGTTTATGAATTTATACTGCGAGTTTCACAAACCTAAAGACTAATATTTTGTGGATTTCGTCAATTGAAAAAAAAAAATCAACCAAACTCAATCAAACAAACCTGGCAAGTGTCGGCTGCTCCACACAGGACTTTTGATTGGTTTAGGGTCTGGCCGGCAATCGTCATGGAGACGTGTGTTGACGACGATGGCGGGTGGCCGATAAGAGTGAGAAACAGATCGATGGTGACTGAATTACATGAAGCTTGTGGGGGAAGCCTGGAAGAGAGAGAGAGAGAGAGAGAGAGAGAGAGAGAGAGAGAGAGAGAGAGAGAGAGAGAGTCACGTTCCAGTATTGTGACCTGGCATTTTAGTCGTGATCGTGTGTGTACCTCCCTTCATTCCTCGGAAGCGGAGAGAGAGAGACAGAGACAGAGAGAGAGAGAGAGAGAGACAGTGTGTGTATAGGTGGTGGGGGGTGGGGGCGGTTACCGTTTACTTCCTATTGTGCGCGTATCCTTGGTCCATGATACTGTTCATTATGTCGTTTGGTTCTCAGTAACTTCAGTATGAATATGGAAACAACCTGGCACTGTCGATGCTACGGTGAGCTTACTTTGGGTTACTCAGAGATGGTGCTCATGTGCTGAAAGTACATAACTAACACAGC
>JADBJO010002542.1:152048-162048 GCA_016801955.1 Conus betulinus
CGGTCAGTGTTTTGTGTGTGTGTGGGTGTGTGTGTGTGTGTGCTTGTGGTGTGTGTGTGTGTGTGTGTGTGTGTGCTTGCGCGTGCGTGTGCATTGCGTGTGTGTGTGTGTGTGTGGTGTGTTTGTGTGTGTGTGTGTGTGGTGTGTGTGTGCAGAATCACGGAATGGAAGGGAACGGTTAGGAATTAAGGATGTGGAACTGGCGGATTGAAGAGTGGGGGTGAAACAGGACACGACAGTAACACACATGTGGTATCGACAGACTGTGGCAGATCGCACAGCTGGCACTACTGTTTGTATTACTCTCCTCGTATTCCCCCCCCCCCCCCCTCACCCCCCACCCCCCCTTCCCTCTGTGCTCCCTGCTTAGACATGGCAGGCTGTTGGTGTTCCCTCTCCCTCCCCCCCCCCCCCCCCCAATCCCCCGTCCCCCCCCCCCCCCACCTTCCACACCCCCCCCCCCATTTAGTCAAGTCACACACACACGCCACCCACACCCACCGTCCCTGTTGGTGTCGGTAGCTTCGGAGTTTAGTACTGAGGCGCTAGGCATGCAGGCTGATCGCTGGTGTGTGAGTCACTAATTAAACCACGCATGGCGAAACTATGAATCATTTAGTCCTACAGCTATAAAACAAAGAGGAACAATTCATGTGTGTACCAGTTAGTCAGGTCACATCCACACACACACCGCACACTACACACACACACACAACACACAACACACGACGGCACGCCACAGACACACAAAACACACACACACCACACACGCACGCACGCACTCGCACACACACACCACACACACTGTCTCTCTCTCTAATTGAAAACTATCGACGGGGAACATACATAATGAATGAATGTTAAAATCCTTGAACAGAGACATGACCGCAGTAGACTGTCCTTTCTCCGCGCGGCTCTCTCTCTCTCTACTCTCTCTCTCTTGTCTCCTCTCTCTCTCTCCTCTTCTCTCTCTCTCCTCTCCTCTCTCTCTCTCTCTCACACACACACACACAAACAACACACACACACACACACACACACACCGCGCGCCGCGGCGCACGCGCGCGCGCGGGCTCGAGGCCGCACCCTCACGCACGCACGCACCCGCACGCACGCGCACGCGCCACGCACCCACTACACACACACACACACACACACCACACACACACACACACACACACACACCACACACCCACACACTAATTGAAACTATCGACGAGAACCATACATATAGAATGTTAAAATCCCTAGAACCAGAGACGTGATCGCAGTAGACTTCGCGTCAGTGCTTATACCTAGAAACAGCAAGGAGTAGGTACACGAACAGTTCAGGACATGACAGAACATGCTTAGCATGTGGTGTGGTCAAAGATGAAGCTCACTCTCCGGACACCCTTTCCCCGTCACAAGCAATCCATAAAGACTGAAATTTAGAAAACAGCTATCAACAGACATACCAGAAATTTACAGAATGCAGCTATCAAAAGACACCAGAAATGTACAGAACAGCCGTCAAATGGCAGACCAGAAAATTATAGAACAGCTGTCAAAAGACATGCCAGAAATTTACCATTTGCCAGAAAATTACAGGACAGCTCGTCAAAAGACATGCCAGAAATTTTACAGGGCAGCTGTCAAAAGACATCCAGAAATTTTACAGGACAGCTGCCCAGAAAAGACACTACTGAAGGCATGCAAGCAATTTAAGGATTACTAAAAAGACATGCCAGAATTTACAGGCATCTACTAAAAGACAATGCCAGAAATTTACAGGGCAGCTATTAAAAGACATGCCAGAAATTTACAGGACACATCTACTAAAGGACAAAAGAAATGCCAGAAATTTACAGGACATCTGCCAAGAAAAAGCGGCCGCTATTAAATGCCAGAAATTTACAGGACATCTATAAAAGACATGCCAGAAAATTTACAGGACATCTACTACTAAAGACATGACCAGAAATTTACAGGATCAGCTATCAAAAGATCTACTATCAGAGAATTACAGGACAGTACAGAATACCAGCATGACAGGACAGCCTATCAAAGACATGCCAGAATTTTACAGGGCATCTACTAAAAGACATGGCCAAATTTTAGACATGCTATTAGAAACTACCAGATAATTTACAGGACAAGCTATCAAAGGCATACCAGCCAAATGTTACAGGACAGCTATCAAAAGACATATCAGAAATTTACAGTTCAGCTGTCAAATGCCAACACATGCCAAGATCGCAAACGCGTGAAACCCTACTTGCAAAATGACGTGACCGAGGAAATCCATATCGCAAAATAATGTTCAAGATTTCGGACAAAGACAAATTGTGGTCTATACAATAAGTAATGTCATTTGTCATAATGCTGATTTTTTAACCGATTTTGCGGTCAGAAGACCTATATGGATTCTCGTGGCAATAAGCCTATTCCACACAAAAAAACAGGAAATGTAATCAGGAAAGATAACGCCGGTCTTTCCATTGCAAGTAGAGTCACCTTTTGTCAGTTTCTGGTTTAAGATCATAATCGCGCAATTTTTTAAAAAAATCTGTTTGGCAAACTAACGTCACAGCAAACCCAAGACATACACACTGATCGATGGATGATGATAATATGATAATAATATAATATATGAACTAATAAGTGAAGTCGAATTGGCTGATGACCGTGTCTGCATTAAAGGAAAGACACCCATTGTTTTGGCATTCTCTCGCTCTCACTCATCTCATCCCTCGCCTCCTCTCCACTCTCCTCTCTCCCTCTCTCGCTCCCTCTGGCTCCTCTCATCTCCACAAGTCTCACTCTCCTAGCCATCTCGCTCTCGTCTCACTTCTCTCTCTCATCTCTCCCCGGGGCACCCCAATTCAATCTCTCCCTCCCCTCCTCTCTCATCGCCTCTCCCTCTCGCTACTATACTCTCCTCACTCTCCTCCTCTCCCTCCGCTTCTCTCGTCTCTCTACTTCCGTCCCGGTTCTCTCTCATCTCTCTCTCTCTCCCTTTAAAACCATTAATCGGAAACCGATGAGGCCACAATATAGTTGTTCCGGAAAAAAAAATCAGAGGCAAATACATTTAATTATGATTACTGTTTACTTTTTTGTTACTTAATCCTTTTTCCATTGCAAATAGAGTTTACCTTTCTCTTAGTATATTAAAGTCAAGCAAAAAGATGTAGAGAGGTCATTCATTTGACTTGAATAGCATGCGCCAGAATGAAGAGCCGAATGTTTGACTGTAAACGCATTACAGGCGTCCCTTTAAACACTTTAACACCATTTTTGTGTTGTTTATATGATCATTTCCTCCATCTCCCTCTCTTCTGATTGAGGTCCGTTAAGCTGATTGATTGGGTTTTAATTGTTTTGGGGCGTGCTCCACCAGTGTGCCATTTGTCCTCTGGAAACTCACACACCTACACACACATACTTCACCCACACGACACACACACACACACACACCCACCACACACACACACACACACACACGACACGCACTCACACACCCACCACCGCTCAACCCACACCGGACCGGACGCTCCGCACGCCACACGCACCCCGCCCGACGCACAAACAAACACCCGTCGGGGCCCCCCCCCCCCCCACCTCCCCCCACAACACATAACACCACAGATACACAGCTGGCAACAATTAAACATGCGCCATTTTCTTTCTTTTTTTTCTTTTTTTTTTTTTTTTTTTTTTTTTTTTTTTTTTTTTTTTGCTGTCCCCAACTTCTGTCGGGCGCCACTCAGAGGGCAGTGCAACCCACGGCCGCTCATTCCGACACAACCCCCCGTTCACAAGCCACAGCCCGGTCGGCCCCGCCGCAGCCCCGGCCACCGGCAATCCACAGAGCCGCCAGTCAATGTCAAGCCGTCAAGAGGCCAACCCACCGGAGGAGACACTGCACTGCTGCCGAGATCACTTTCGTTGGTGTTCAGTTTGGCGCCTGTTCCTGATCTACCTACATATACGCAGGACGCCACCCTACCTACTAAAAAGCCCCCTACTGACGACACTAATTGCTTAGAGGTCGAGGGAGCCGGCGTGAGTGAGCTCTCCCTCCGGAGGGCGCCACCACAACCGCCAGGTGTCCGTCACACAACGACAGCCCCCCATGGACTGTCTCGCCGATACCGTGGTGACCCCGACGGAACCAAACCAAGGACCACAGACGTGGAGAGGACATCGAAACTGAGGTCACCATGAGAGCAGGGCATGAAGGGGCCACAGAATTTGAGACTTTTTTTTTTTATTTTTTTAATGCTGATCGATGAGAATGATGAGATGATGAAGCAATGATGCTACGGATTTCCATTTTCGGTCTGAGACTACATGACATGGGCTGGTACTCTACGCTTCCTTTCATAATATATCCCGGCGTCACCAGTCCCCCGAGAGATACAGGCACCCGCAGTATTGGTCATGAAATTTTAGCAACACTCTCAGAAAAAACACGCCATTATCCATTAAGTGATACGAACTCTACTGTGTGGTCCCAGTCCTTTTTTTCCCAGCTGCTGTCCGCAGCAAACTCAAAACCAACTCTGGTAGGAGCCGTCGGGTGGGGGGCAGAAAACAAACACCCACAGTGACTGATGGATGTCTTTTTCGAAACCTACGACCTCCCACTCCGGAGTCCGGCGACAGCTAACCACCGGTCACTTTCGGCCAGGACGGCGGGCCTGGTCAGCTACCCTTTCTTACCATTTTCTCAACTCACGAGGCCGTTTACCCGTTCTCAGCACGGAGAAGACGTGCTCTTTACAAAGGTGCCAGCAGCTTCCCTTACATGTATTGTGGCGTTTAGTTTGCCAGAGAAATGGGGGGGGCATCTTCTTCCATCTGGGTATCCAAGGGTCGACAGCGACTACAGCACGGAGAGATCGTTTACCTTCCGTCACCATACTGCAGTGCTCTTCCACAGAAAGGTGCCAGCAGCTTCCTAGCTCATGTATTTGGCGTGTAGTTGCCAGAAGAATAAGATGGCATCTGCCATCTGCTATACAAGAGCGCAATGAGAACATCACCTACCAACTGCTACGTCAGGGCGCAAGGATAACGTCACCTGCCATCTGCTATATTAGTGCATTGACTGGCCTGCTTACATGAATCATTTTCTCCCAGGAGCCGCAAGAGAAGAGGAAACTGTGAAAGTTGCCCTAGGATTTACAGTGGAGTTGGTGCATCCCTTCACATTGTTGCCTAAATGTCACTTAACGCTGAAAGTGTTAAGGCAGAAGGCGGTTGCTCATCGTAAGGAATGAAGTCAATGGTTTGACATGTGGACATTCGACACATGTCATACCTCAATGAAAAATCACTACCCCGTTTTGCAAATTAGCTGGAGAAAATATCAGGATGCTTAGAAAAATAAGATGTTTTATTCCTTAGGTACTTTCATTTCAAAAAACAAACAAAATGGCATTGCGTATGAGTAGCCTTTTTTTTCATTTTCATTTGCTTGTTCCATTTCCTTTGATCCCCGTTTCTTTTAACCCCATGATATTCTGGCTTGTAAATGTGCTTATTCCTAATGTGCACAGTCTCTTTTCCTAACATTATGTAAAAAAAACTAAACATGGACATTGAAACAATGACAAAGTGGACTATCAGTTGCAAGTTATATAGAACTTAAATAAACTAAACATGGACATTGAAACAGTGACAAAGTGGACTATCAGTTGCAAGTTATATAGAACTGAAATAAGTCAAAACTGTTTTTTCAAAGTGATATCTGGTAACTTGAGAGTTAGATTTGAGTATTAAAGTCCGTAATTTTCCACTCGATAATGGGCTTGACTTTACACATAATGGCCTGCTGTGCAGAGCTGGTACCTGTTCTCGTTATCCTAGTGAGGGTCTTCGTGAAGTCTTGTTTATTGACCTCCGCCTGTCCAGGCCAGTCTAAGACGGCCTATTCTCCAGACCGGCAACAGCTTAACCCCTTCGAAAGGGCAATCGGCTTCACAGAGGCAAAGTGAAAGACTGTGAATGAATGATGAGCTTTGTACCTGTTGGCTTTGAAACGTATCAGCTGTGTAGGTCCATAAAAGCGAATAACTAGACGGAGCTTGGTCATGCACTGCCGTGTTCCACGTGGCGAAAAGTCGTTAAGGCGAAGCGCCGATTAATTTGATAAGGTTCTGATTGTTTCCAAGAGCAGTCAGTCCGACACATGGATAGAATCCCAGAGTTATGTGTCCGGCAAGGTGGTCGGCCAGGAACAAAGCAATGCTGTCTGCTGCATGGTGTCAGTAGGCCAGACAAACAACCTTGGAGGTGGTGGTGTCAGAAAGACACAAAAGCTGCGAGAAGCGTTTCGAGGCTTCTAGCACCAATACAGCAGTTAGTTATCTACCCTCTTCTCACTGTCACTGTTAGAGGCTGTCTTTGAGCTGACTGCACTGTTGGTTTCTGCTCTCCACACACAAAATCTGCATTTTGTGAAAACGTCTTAGCTGCAACGAACATTTGGGTTTATTGTTTTAAGATAAAGCCAACAGAAGCAATGTGTAGATGAGCAACATTATATAAGACAAAAACTGTCACCGAGAAGGATTAAAGATGGCTGTACAGATCACATACATTTGAGACTTCCCTGTACCGGCAGCTGTACTTCCAAACCCTTCATTCAGAATATCCAGACAAGGTTTCCACAGGAGAGCTTCAGTTTTCCTCGGCAGAGAAAGTCAGCTCCTGGAGGCAGCAAGAAGGAACAAGCAGGATTCCCCAATTCCAGGAGCCAGTGCTTTATCCTGCAGCTACCTGTGATCGTGATATCCCCGGGCTCAAGACAGCTAACAATGTTAGAAAGCGCACTTGACGTAACTGCTGATCTGAAGAGTATCCAAACAGCAGTGATCTGCATCACATTGGAACTGGTCAAGCCTGAGACTGCCAGAAGTATGTTCAGTGACCCGGAAACACGTGAACCAGTGTTTCATCATGCATGCCCATAGAGTTGATCGACATTGGACAACATCGCGGAAGAGCAGTGCAGTTCATCAGTCTGAATAAACGGAGGTGCAACTTTCTGTTTCAGAACTACAAACTGTAATAATTCTAGTCACTGCGGGACCAGATCGACATATTCTGACCATCAAACAATCATAGATTTACTATCGTTTGTCTTAACGCATTCAACTCTGTACCCAAGGGTTGTTCGGGCGCCACGGAACGTTATTCTCAGCCTGTGTCCGTACAGAACAGGGACAAGCACGCAACGTTGTTCTCAGCCTGTACCCGTACATAGGGACAAAGTAGTCCCTATACTCAAGCTGGCTTATCGGGTTAATTGCATGAAAACGTTAGGGAAGGGAAGTAACTTGCACAGAACTTCCGTCCTTGCAGGAACGGTATTTTTCTCGGTGATTGTCAAAGCATCGAAAGTCCATGAAGGCATCGTATTAATTGTTATACGTCAATTCGCACATAATGTTGTGGACACCTTGAAAAATTGTCAGCCCGACGGTAAAAATAACTCTGAGATCTCGCAGTCAACGTGAAGTATCTCTTCCATTCATGCGGAACAGCCCGGACTGGTCAGTGAGGAGAGATTGCCCAAGATAGGAACTGGGAAGTGTTGAAAGGTTTAATCAGATGTACTTGTTGAAAAGTTTAATCAGATGTACTTGTTGAAAGGTTTAATCAGATGTTGTTGTTGCTGAAAGGTTTAATCAGATATTCTTGTTGAAAGGTTTAATCAGATGTTCTTGACGAACTCCAGTGTAATAGTATCAATGTCTGGTCACTTTGGCTCTAGGCAAGGTCTGGCCGGCGGCCATAGCTTCAGCACGTGTCACTGTGGAGGCTGAGACCCCGACAGGCCTTCTGAAACACACACACTCGACGATATGTCTGAGAGACCGCCCCACCGGAGCTCCATTGCAACAGGAAACTTGTGTCCCGTACTGGCAGATACTCGCGTGAGTGCGCGCATACACATTCACACCACCATGTCGCGCGTGCACACACACCACCACCACCACGCCGTGGTTCTCTCTCTCTCTCTCTCTCTCTCTCTCTCTCTCTCTCTTGTAACAGTAGTGCAAATCATGTTAACTAGGTTTCCAAGGCCTCACCGGCGTGTTGGGTCAGTGTGTAGATCAGGTGTCTTTTACGTCTCTTTCGATCAGACCCTCTTCCCGAATCTGTTCTTCCTATGATCAATTATCCGTTTCTTTATTCATCCAGCTGCTGTAGACACTGGGCATTGTGGGGGTTCACGGCTTAGCAGGGCGTAGTGTGTAGGGATTGGTCCGCGCGTGGTGACTCCTCAATGAAACTGAAATATTGATTTCCTTACACGAGAGACTCAAAATTTGCCAGAGCGCGCGTGTGTGTGTGTGTGTGTGTGTGTGTGTGTGTGTGTGTGTGTGTTTGATGGAACACATCCTTCCGAAATACTTTTTGTCTATAGCTTGCTCCAAACTTGTGTCGATGTCCGACTGGTGGATTTCTGGGCCCCTGCTGTTGCGCACCGACGGACCGGGGTGCAAGCACCGAAGCGTATCCTGAATGGGCGTGGATGTGTATGTGCGTGCGCGCGTATGTGTGCGTGCATGCGTGTGTTTATGAGAGTGAATGCGTGTGTGTACGAGTGCTCGAGTATGAGCGTGTGTGTGTGTGTGTGTGTGTGGTGTGTGTGTGTGGGTGTGTGTGTGTGTGTAAGTCTGTGTGTGAGTGTGCAAGTTTGAGTGTATGTGAGGGTATGGGTGTGTTCGTATTGAGATGCGTGTATTTGTGTATTTATGTAAGTGCGTATTTTTGTGTGTGTGCGCGCGGGCACGCGCGTCCGTATGTGTATGTGTATGTGCGTGAGTACGCACGCGCGCATGTGTGTGTGCGCTTGTGTGTGTGTATGTGTATGTGTGCGCGCGTATTTTGGTGTGTTAATTATGCTTCTTTGCTTTGAATGAAAAACGTTGGTATTCTGTTTATAATGTTTTCTTAAAAGTCAGTACAACTTTTGAGTTAATCTGACAATAAATTGGTTTCAGTCAGTCAGTGTGTGTGTGTGTGTGTGTGTGTGTGTGTGTGTGTGTGTGTGTGTGTGTGTGTGTGTTGGGAGTATTATTTACTAAACTTTTTTTCTTCTAACTAGACGACAAAGGACAGGGTCACGGCAACCTTTCAAAGATAAAAGGATTGCTGATTGTGTCAGTGAAATGTAATGTGAAGCAAGTTGTTGAAGAGCTGGTTTGTTTCGGAGGGACTGGGGAAGTATTGAGGGTGGGGAAGAGAGGGGATGGGGGGGGGGGGGGGGGGGGGGGTAGAGGGAGGAAGAAGAGAAGAGCGGGTATTATCTATATTTGTTTTTCAATGGATTCTAAAAGACTGTACTGTTTTTCTTTCACCGTCGATTTGCTTGAAACAATTTTTTTTTCAGTCAAGTTCATTGAGACTGACATTTCTCCGCACAATACTACATGTTTGTCGTTTGCTCGTAAGACCCGTGAAAATGAGAGGCGTGTGGCGTGTTGTACGTGAAGGCTTCGAGTCATTTGCGACAGCCGTTCGAAAGGGGAGAAAAGGGGATTTTTTTTTTCTCTCTCTCTTTCTGGGTTGACAGTTATCAATGTGTTACATGCAAAGTGTGTGTGTGTGTGTGTGTGTGTGTGTGTGTGTGTGTGTGTGTGTCAAACCGTGATTTTTTCTTTTCTGCCCGGAGTAAAGACTTATGTCGACTTTGCAGCCAAGTCGACCTCTCCATGTCTGGAGGTTATCCAACGAGAGATGAGGTAAGTGAGATAAGGTAACGTGGCATACAGCCCAGCCGACCGCTAAGGGCCATATCAGGGCTGTCATCGCGTTGAGGTCAACTCACAAGTCATTAAAAAAAATAAAATTAAAAAACAGCCTCGTTCATTCAACTCTTTACGAAACATCTTCTAAAAACACACCGGGAATTTTAATTAAAAAAATCTTCGTTCTGTAAATTCTTAGATCAGACTGATGAAAAATAAATTAATCTCTTTCAGAAATTTACAGATTACAA
>JADBJO010002542.1:177048-222048 GCA_016801955.1 Conus betulinus
TCAAAAACCTACCTGGTTTTTTGGGTTTTTGTTTTTTTTTTCCTGTTGGTTATTGGTTTCGGCTTCGATGTCTTTTCGGCTTCAACTACTTGGGGGGGGGGCAAGAAGATGGTTTTGCCCTTGTGGGGTATGATAGAACTGGAAACTTCATGGCAGAACTTCCATTGATATCTGGTGGCGTGCCTGCCTGAAATGGTCTGTGTGATCGACGCTAGGCTGGGCTGTAAATTAAATTGACACCAAGTTGTTGCTGTTGTGATTATTGTTTAAACAGGAGTCCACTCGCTCGCTAGCCTATAAATATAACTGACACCATGTTGTTGTGATTGTTGGTGAAACAGGAGTTCACTCCGTTCCTGCGACCGTCAGAGGAACTGACCCTCACAGAGACATGGGCAGCTTCATCGGCCATGCCGTGCCCGGCGCCTTTTTCTTCCTGTTCGGCGTCTGGTGGCTGACGCAGGTCATGCGACGTCACTTCCTGTGTAAGGAAACGCGGCAGCGCTTCCGGACGTCGGCCACCTTCCCCTTCTCCTATTGCCCCGGTCAGCGCATGCGCGCCATGCCCCTGGAACCGATCATCAAGATGGTGCTATGTGGCATGGGGATCGTGGTGGAGATTATCGGAGGTAAATCACGTGGAGACAGGTGGCTTGGTTGGCTGGGCATTAGTTGGTTGGCATTAGAGCCTGTCCGGCTTAGAAAAGGGTTAATTGAGTAGTCAAAGAGATGTTTAGGTGGTAGATTGGATGTTGGATGGTTGAGGTTGGATGTTGGAGGGTTGAGGTTGATTGCTTGTGTGTGTGTGTGTGTGTGTGTGTGTGTGTGTGTGTGTGTGTGTGTGTGTGTGTGTGTGTGTTCTTCCAGCCTCCTACATTTTCACATTTTTATCCTTCTTTTCAATTCTCTCTTTTTTTTTTTAAGTAGTGGGCCTTCATCTGCCTATTTTTTCCACTTTCCTTCTTTTTTTTTCTTACGGTGGCTGGGCGTGGGTGGACGATTACTTGGTATATTGGTTATGGGCGGTTTGTTGTTTTTTTTTTTTTTGTTGTTTTTTTTTTCCTGAACCCCTGCGATTACCGGGTGGTATGAGATTCAGCATTTTCCAGTAGTGGCTGCATTGGCGCAGTATGAGTGGGCAGTCTTTCTCATTATAGGCCTGTAACCTCAGGCGATACTTAGAGTTTGAAAAATGATAATAAAAGGAAGACGGTTGTAGTGAAATCAGCTTTGGTAGTTGCATTTTTCTCTGTCTGTCTGTTGGTGTGTTTGCTTGCTGTCAGCAAGATTATTGGGGAGGGGAGGGGGGGGGGGGGGGGGGGGGGGGGGGGGGGGGGGGGGGGGGGGGGGGGGGGGGGGGGCTGTACCGGTTTTAAGGAAGCCTAGTGGAAAAAAAATGGAGTGTGGGCTGAAAAGACGATCCCATTAACTTTTGGTACGAATCCGGATCAAAAGGACGGATCCAGGATTTTTTTTTTCACTTTCCTTAATATTTCGGCATCGTGCATTTGTCAACATTCTCATTAACTCCTCTAAAAAAAAAAATAAAATAATAATGTGTGGATCTCAAGCTGAAAAAAAAAGAAAAAAAAAACATAAAACACAAGCAGGCAATATAATCTGTAGCCAAGGACATCTACGATTCTCGATGCACATCGAGACCCCAGTGATCGAAATAACATTTATAAGATGAGCGTGTGGGATGGGGATGTTCAATTCAGTAACTATTCACACGCAGGTCGGGCTGGAAAAATGCAACTCCTACCACAGCGTAGCTGAAGCGGTGAGGATTCAGGTAGGTTCACCGGCTTTGACATCTTAGGAGACATGTCAAGAGATGTGGGGTGGATTAGGGATGGGTGGGTTTGATTGAAGTTGTTAGAGGTATGCGTCCTCTCGACTGTCGTTCTGTTTGTAAATTTCTAAAAGACTCCCGGCGGGCCCCCCGGTCCCCCTACCCCCCCCCCCCCCCCCCCCCCCCCCCCCCCCCCCCCCCCCCCCCCCCCCCCCCACACACACCACACACACACACACCCCTTCTTCCTAGATCTGTGTCACACACACACACACACACAGTCTTCCTAGATCTGTGTCATTTCTGAAAGGCTTTGTTCCCAACTTTTTTGTCAAATTTCTGAAAGGATTTATCCGACCTTCTTCCTAGATCTGTGTCAATTTCTGAAAGGCTTTTGTCTTTATCCGACTTTTCCTAGATCTGTGTCAATTTTCTGAAAGGCTTTGTCTTGTCCAGACTTTGATTTCTTCCTAGATCTGTGTCAATTTGTGAAAGGCTTTGCCTTTATCCGACTTCTTCCTAGACCTGTCAATTTGAGAAAGGCTTTGTCTTGACCCGACTTCAGTTTCTTTCTCCTAGATCTGTGTCAATTTCCGAAAAAGGTTTTGTCTTTCCCAACTTCTTCTTAAATATCTGTGTCAATTTTCTGAAAGGCTTTGTCTTTGTCCGACTTCTTCCTAGATCTGACTGTGTCAGTTTTCTTTTGCAAGCTCTGTCTTTGTCCGACTTCTTCCTGGATCTGTGTCAGTTTCTGCAAAGCTCTGTCTTTGTCCGACTTCTTCCTGGATCTGTGTCAGTTTCTGCAAGCTCTGTCTTTGTCCGACTTCTTCCTGGATCTGTGTCAGTTTCTGCAAGCTCTGTCTTTGTCCGACTTCTTCCTGGATCTGTGTCAGTTTCTTAAAGGTCTTTGTCCGACTTCTTCCTGGATCTGTGTCAGTTTCTGCAAGCTCTGTCTTTGTCCGACTTCTTCCTGGATCTGTGTCAGTTTCTGCAAGCTCTGTCTTTGTCCGACTTCTTCCTAGATCTGTGTCAGTTTCTGAAAGCTCTGTCTTTGTCCGACTTCTTCCTGGATCAGTTCTTTTTTCAGCAGAAGTGAAATGGCAGACGATGGTACAGAAATCGAACTTTTAGTGAGCCACACAATGTGAAATACCTTGTCATAGATTGTTTGGATTTGCATGACATTAGATAAAGACATTCTTCAACAGACTACATGAAGACGTTATTCAGGGATAATCCTCCACCTGTGTTGTTATTTGGTTTGTAAAAAGAGATTCATATTAAGACTTGTTAAACAATAGACCTAGTTTTACACCGTTTGTAAAAAGAGATTCATATTAAGACTTGTTAAACAATAGACCTAGTTTTACACCGTTTGTGCATGTATTGCTTTTTTTTTCAGACACCTTACTTGTGATCGACTTTGACATGGTAAATGTCCGATGTTGTCCCCTGTGGGCGCACGGGCTATAAACAACATGAATATTGAATTAAACTGAATGGAATGTGATCGATTTGAATTGAAGATCGATGCTGTGCTTTGCTGTGGCATTAGTGACTCTCCGGCTCAGAAAGGGCTCATTGATTAGTCAAGAGAGATATTTAGCTGGTTAGCTGGATGTTGGTTCGTTGAGGTTGATTATGCATGTGTGTGTGTGTGTGTGTGTGTGTGTGTGTGTGTGTGTGTGTGTGCGCGCGCGCGTGCGTGCGTGCGTGCGTGCATGTGTGTGTGTGTGTGTGTGCGCGCGTGCGTGTGTGTGTGTGATTTTCCAGCCTCCTATGTTTCACATTCTTTCTTTTCCCTTCTTTTTAATTCTCTCTCTCTTCTCTCTTCTCTCTCTCTCTCTCTCTCTCTCTCTCTCTCTCTCTCTCTCTCTCTTAAATAGCTATTTGGGCATTCATCTGCGTATTTTTTTCCACTACACTTTTCTTTTTTCATGTTTTACACTGACTCTCATTCACCGTGCATATCTTTGTTCTATTTACCGATAGACCCGCGCGTGCAGAGTTTAACTCTTTAGCCCTCAGTATACAGCGTCTGGATTGATTTCTGTGCGGATGTTGGTTCACTGACACTTTTTATTCTGTTTGTTAGTGATAAACAGGAATGCCCATACAAAAGAAAGGAGACAAACAAGAAAGATTGGCGAATGAAAGCTAAGGTAATGACATATCAAATATGCAAAAGAGTAACAAAGACGGTGCGGTTGTTATGACTCATTGAATACGTTTATGACTTTGAATTCTCCCCACCCCCCCCCCTCCCTCCACCCCACTTCCCTTTGTTGTAGAACTGAACGTTTTGTCGAAGTCGTCCTTAAAACGGCGAAAAATGATGCAAGGATTATACCAGGAACGAAGAGACATGGATGGAGTGGTGGGGAGGGAGGAGGGGTGAGGAACCTCGTGGGGGGGGGGGGGGGATGATATATTGAGATGTGCTAAATATGACCTCGTGAATCTGCTAAATATGACCTCGTCGAGTCTACCCTGAAAGCGAAGGGCGAGGGTTAATTGATCAGTCAAAAAGAGGTAACTGGTTGGTTGGTTGGGTTGGAGGGAGTTAATTGATGTGTCAAAGAGATAATTGGCTGCTTGGTTGGTCGCTGGGAGGGTTAGGTCTTGTCATGAAGTTTCTCGCTTGATGTTTGATTCTTGATTTGTTAATTGCTTAGCCAGAGATTTTTTTCTTTTTTTTTTTCTTTCTTTCTTTTATTTTTTTCGGTTTTCTTATGGTTCAGGTATATGCTTATTATGCTCCAGCACTATCAACAAAACATCAAATCAGTTAAACGACCTGCTATAGCATTCCATTACACATAAAGTTTGTCAAAAATTAATGTAATGATTATGTTATGAATGGGAATATACTAATTACGTTATCATCAACAAACTAAAAGAGAGACAGTAAACACAAATAGAGACATTCATATAAAATGAGCCAGGCAAACACACTGAGAAAATGGTATCGGACGTTAATTACACACAAGCGCGCGCGCGCGCGCGCGGAAAATAAGGGTATACAAGTCGGCCTTTGTTGGAAAAATCATGATATTGTGAGTTCAGATGAGCGTATACATTCAGTTTTGTATGAATATAATAAACCACCGCTGTTTCTGGACGGTTCTTTTCCGTCTTACACACATTTCGACGATGTTCTGTAGCTGATCAACTGTTGGCTTTTGGAACAGGATGTGATTCAATACCAGACAGGTTTATGAAGAAGTAAGTCACTTTGATCTTCTCTCATGCGACTCAGAGCTGCGTGTGAGAAAAGACCAGAAATCTTGCCGCGAGAGAGGCCCGTACTCAAATGGTTAAAGCGTTTACGCACAAAGCTGACGGTCGTAGTTTCGGATCAATAGTGGAGTCGAATTTTTTACAGCTTTAAAACCCACTCTGCTCACTTCCCAATCAATAGGTACCTGATTCAGATCCGGTAAGGTTAAGGCGGCGGAAGGAAGAGTCGGCCGCCTTTATCACGGTGAACCTATGGCCACTAGGCAATGGGATGATAACTTTAGCCTGTCTTGCCGTTACGTGAACACGGCAAAGCTGTCCAGTGAAACCCACTCTCATAGATGGAGCCTGAAGGAAGCTGATTTGGTCATATTCTCACCAAAAAGCGGTAGTAATCCTCTGTTTATTATCATCGTTTCACTATTTTTATCATCGTCATTATCATTATTATCATTATTGTTATCTTTATCATTATTATTATCATCATTACTATTTAAACTCGCATTATCTACTGCCCAGCGGCCTCGTTTTCATTCAACGCCCATCTAGCGCCAAATTCGAGAAGAAAAGTGATAGTTATTCGTTATCATTGTCCTTAATGTTGTTTATGTCGCCTGAAGAAGACCTAAGATGTCGAAACGCGTCGTGTTTTGTCTTATAATTCGTTTGTACATGTTAACCGGCAGAGTTACTTAAAATTACGTTTACATTTTGATTTGACTGGTTTTTCCTGACAGATCTGTTTCTGAATCTAGATCCGGATTTGATGAGTTCAGCCTACTGACCGCGACGTACAGTGAAAGGCTGATAACATTGTATGTTAAATACAGCCAAAAGTTTATTTACTGCAAATCTGATCCTCCATGCTGTGAGCATGCAAACCAGGGAACAGGACACGGTAGCCTGAGTCATATCTTGTGAACTCTCGCCGCGAGAGGTCGTAGAGAAACTAAAAATCTGCTCAACTCGTGAGAATCTTGTCTTCTCGGATTATTTGAAACACTACCCAGTACACATTCTAATCTTTCGAGGTAGGCTAGATTTGGGTAAGTATGGCGGCTGTTCACGTGTTTTCGTGTATCCCGAGCGAACAAAAACCAACAACAATTCCGGTGGCTTCAGCTTGCCCTTTAACCCCATGCCCCATGACCCAACACGGGCCAGATTTGCATGACTGATCCAACAAATCTGAGAAACGTCTTCACTGTCCTTTCCAGGAGGCAGAATAGGGTTCGGTTTCTGAAAGCGCCGAAACCCCATGACACCAGACTCCTTCATGACTGACTCAAATAAATCTAAACAACTTCTCGTTTTCCTGTCCTTGTGACTGAAAAAGGTTAGGTTTGTAAGAACGCGGAGGTCTCGTCAGAGGGGTGAGGTTCAGTTCGCAGGTGGCGCACATTCACAATGGCATTTCTAAGTCTATGTTACATGGGATTGGCAAAACAACGTTTCTTGCCGAAATAAGCCATCGGCACGGTGTGCCCAGTGTTTCCCATGCTCTGATTTGACGACATACATTTCTTGCTTTTTTTTTTTTTTTTTTTTTTTTTTTTTTTTTTTTTTTTTTTTTTTTTGTTAAAGAACGGCGCTGCTGGCAGGCATGTGACTTTGACGTTCTTGACAACTGGATAGCAGACGAGAGAACTGGACAGATCCGCTTCAAATTTTGAACATGATGAAAACGTTGTTTTGGATGAATTTATACCATTCTGTTCAACCTGTTGGGCGCAATATTCAGTGAAGGGTGAAAGAAACAGGCTCCCAGACTGATGCTCAAAATTGTTAAGGTCCATTCACTCACTAGCATCTGGTGCATGTTTAATTTCACTTCTACATCGCTCCGTGTACATCAGGTGGCCTAGAATAAATCAGTCCGAAACAAAGCTTCTCTCTTTCTTCAATTTAAAGTGTGAATACCTCCTGCTTGTGTGTTAATTGATCATACGCTAACGTGTCAACCAGTAGCGCCGTTCAATAAGTTATGATGCCATTGCCAAGAACCGTATTTTGCCGAACTGAAACATCAAATGAGACCCTGCGTGAAATAGAGTCCATTTTTTTTTTTCTCTCCCTAAAAAGAAAAAATATGAAAGTACCAAGTATGTCAGACGCCAGCTGCAGAGAACACTGTGTGTGCTGTCCAATTTCAGTGCAATTCCTTTGACTCCTGAATCACATCGGCCAGGGATCAGTGCTTCACCTGCAAACGTACTCGTGTGACATACAATCCCTCCCCTTTTCTTTTACCTCCCCCTCCCTTCCCCCCACCTCGCTTCCTTCCCTTTGCTTACTTTGCTTTCCACCTCACTCGCCTGGGCTCATTGTCGTCTTCGGCGGCTACATTACATCAAAAATGTAGAGGGTCTCTGATTACCTGCGCTGGGTAGGGCAGAGCTGAACCTGGAGGCAAAGCTCTTAGAGACACGGTTCGCGGTCATTGTTCATGCGTGGCACTGCTCACGGCAAGCCAGTTACAGCCTGCTTCGCTCTGCATAGGTATCCTAAATCAAGGGAGTAGAGGGAGGACACACACCATTATGTAGAGCTGATGTCGAATTGGTGGTGGGTGAAATGTGTCTCGCCCGTTTCGTGAGAGGCGAGAAGAAGGTCATGAAAGGTTGAGCGTCCCCCCCCCCCCCCCCCCCCCCCCACCCCCCACCCCCATTCTCATCCTCATATTTCATCCTTCATTCTCACCTCACCCTAACCATACTCCCTACCTTTTGCATCGTGTACCGCTTAGTCAGCTATCCCCCCCCCCCCCCCCCCCCCCCTCTCTCTCTCTCTCTCTCTCTCTCTCTCTCTCTCTCTCTCTAGCTGTTTCTATCGAACTTTCTATATATATAACGCGCGAAATAAGAGTCGAAACTTTTCTCAAAAAAAAAAAAAAAAAAAAAAAAAGGAAGAAAGAAAAAACAGTATGGAAATCCAAAGTATGTCAGACAGACGCCAGCAGCAGAGAACACGGCACTGCTGTCTTATTTCAATGCGATTGCAGTGACTACTGATTCACATCGGCCAGGGATGCGTGCTTCACCTGCAAACTCGTGTGACATACAGTCCCTCTCCCTTCCTCTTACGCCCTCCCCCCCACCCCCCCACTTTGCTTCAATTCTCTTTCCACCTCACACGCCTGGGCTTATTGTCGTCTTTGGCGGCTACATTACATCAGAGATAAGAGGGTCTCTGATTACCTGCGCTGGGTAGATCTGTGCTAAACATGGAGGCAAAGCTCTTAGAGACACAGTTCGCAGTCATTGTTCATGCATGGCACTGCTCGCGGCAAGCCAGTTACAACCTGATTCGTTCTGCATAGGTATCCTAAATCAAGGGAGTAGAGGGAGGTGATCTCGTTATGTATGAGCTGATGTGTCCAGTCGGTGGTGGGTTCTTACAATTTATTTCAGCAAAGGCTTCCTTCTCCTACTTTTTTTTTTTACTATCTCTGTTTAGTTCAGCAGACATAGCTGTCACCTACATTTTCTGCAGGTTTAGTGCAGCAGACATTCTTTTCTCCTACATTTACATACTCATTTCAGGAGGCTCACCTGTCTCATACTTCTCACATGTTTGGTTCACAAGACACTCTGTTATCCTCCTGCACATTGACTTAGGCAGGGATTACCTC
Source organism: Conus betulinus (assembly GCA_016801955.1). Taxonomy (NCBI): domain Eukaryota; kingdom Metazoa; phylum Mollusca; class Gastropoda; order Neogastropoda; family Conidae; genus Conus; species Conus betulinus. The sequence continues at coordinate 185,715 of JADBJO010002542.1, forward strand.
CTCATGTCTACTTATTTAGATCAGCAGACACATCTTTCTCCTACTTTCGAACTTTTTACATATCTAATCAACAGAAACTCTATTTTTTTACATATTTTAATTCAACAGAGATTACTTTCTCTTGATTTGTACCTATTTAGTTCTATGGATGCTCATTGTCTTGATTTTTACATGTTTAGTTAACCCAGCGCGATTCTTTTTCCCATAACTGTAACATATTTTAGTTCTTTTCACCTTTCTCCTACTTTTTGACTTACTTCTGAATGCAACAGACAATCCTTTCTACCCATTTCTGCATACATTTTAGTTCAGCTGACGTTCTTTTCTCCTACTGTTTACATATTTGATTCAACAGACACATCTGTCTTCTACGTTTTACATATCTTAGATCAGCAGATCATCCTAGTTGACCTTGAAGGGGTGACAGCCCTGATATGGTGGCCCTTTGCGGTCGGCTGTGCTGTAAGTGACATTATCTCTCTCTTATTCCGTTCTCCTTCTTTTCACTGCATATTAAGTTCAGCAGACACCCCTTTCTCCTATTTAATTTAGCAGTGATTCCTTTCTCCTGCTTGTCGTTTTACTCCATATTAAGTTAAACAAACACACTTTGCTCCCACGTTTCACCATTTAGTTCAGAAAAGATTCCTTTCTCATACTTCCTGCGTATTTCGTGCAACAGGCTCTTCTTTCTCTTATTTTTTTTTTAACTGCATAATTAATTGAGCTGACACTCTTTTCTCTTTGTACACATTTAATTCAATAGACATGCCTTGTTCCTACTCTTTACATATCTAGTCCAAGAGACTTTTTTTATGTGTTCGTTTGTTTATTTGTTTGTTTTTTTTTTTTGGTTTAAATGTGTTTCGTACAGCTGACTCTCCTTTTCTCATACATTTTAAATGTTGTTTTCAGCGAGCAATTACTACCTTTTACTGCATGTTTCCTTAAGAAGTTAACAATCCTGGGAAAGTTATGAGAGAGAGAGAGAGAGAGAGAGAGAGAGAGATGAGAGAGAGAGAATGAATGATGAATGAAATGACTAATAGAGTGTACAATTGACTGAGTGAACGATTGGTTGAATGACTGACTAAATATGAAAATAAATGAGTAATTGAGTAGGTATCTGACTGATTGAATGACTAACTGAATGACTAATTGAATGATTGAAATATTGACGTTCTGATTGACTGACTGGGCGATTCAATGAATGACTGCATGACTTGGTGATTAATTGAATGGCTGACTAACTGACTGACTGTTCGCAGAGAGAACGATTCACAATCTAGCATATTAACTGAAGGATTGACGTGTGACTAAACAGCCTACACAGCTCACACTTTAATTGTTCATTAATCCGCTAGAGTCCCGCTATTATTGGTGATAATGTTACCCAAGCGATCGTGCCTGATCACCTGCACTTGTAGTCTTTCTTCTACCTTTTAATTGTTTGCTTTGCTTCGGAGACTCCCAGTATACAACACAGACACACATAGACACGCACGGGGACACACACACACACACACACACACACACACACACACACACACACACAGTCACACACACACAGTCAGAGAGAGAGAGAGAGAGAGAGAGAGAGAGCAAACGCAGCAGAGCAGAAGCAAATCTAACAGGTTTTGTTCCAACCCCGCATACAAGGACAGGTGTCACAGGTCTCTCAGTTTGGCTGTGTTCCCTCCACCCCTCCCACCCCACCCCTCCCCGCCCCCTCATTGCCCCGTCCCTCTTCCCCCTCCCCACCCATCCCATTTCCACCATCTCCCTCACTTCTTCCCCCCCCCCCCCCCCCCCCCCCCCCCCCCCCCCCTTCCTGTCGCCGGGGGAAAAACATTCTGCAGGGGAAAAAAGAACCGACCGTGGGAGCGTTGGTTTTCCTAGGAGAGGAAAACAACAACAACAATAACAACAACAGCAACTATTCCTCTTTCAGGAGTGTTTCACTACGCCCGTATGATACAGAAAAACAAATTTTCGTGAATTGTCAGACATTGCATATGCGTGCGTGCGTGCGTGCGTGTGTGTGTGTGTGTGTGTGTAAGTGAGAGAGAGAAAGAGAGGGAGGGAGGGCGAAGGGGGGAAGAGATTTATACTGTCTAGTTTGATCCGCTACTTTTTCTTTTCCGAGCGGGACCAAGATTCATGCCGCTTATGACTTCATTTTCTTTAGAATACAGAGTCACCCCCCCCCCCCTCCCCCCCCCCACCGCATCTCTCTCTCTCTCTCTCTCTCTCTCTCTCTCTCTCTCTCTCTCTCTCTCTCTCTCTCCTGACACAGTTTTGGAACGTATTTGCAGGGGTATCTACCCGTTTCTCCATATGCCATTTTATTAGAGCTGTGTAAAGGAATGTTTAAAAAGGTTTAATCGCCAGTGTGTGCACCTTTTCCATAAGGTCATTTTCCAATAAACCCCATATTTCTCCTCCATATGTTATCATAGGTTCCACTTGTGAATCAAAAAGTTTTCCAAATATAGTGGCTACGCAACAGATCTGGCACTCTGAATTAGAAAATAGTGAGAAATACTCTTGGTTCTTGCGCTTTAATAGTGACTTACAGCCAGAAAAGTATTTATCGGTTGTAACGCGAAAATGGCATAGGGATTCATTAGCACGCTTTCGAACAAGGACCCTTGGTCTATATACTAGAGAAAGATGGTATGGTATGTCTAATAATGAACCTAACTGTATCTGTCCAGTTTGTAAAAAAAAAATAATATAGAAGATGAATTTCACTTTTTTTTCTTTCAGTGTGAGGTGTATAATAAGGTACGGGGAAAATGCGATGTCTTAAATCAGTCTTAGCAGAAGAACGTGACTTAGTCACCCTGTTACAGAGTGATAGTGAAAAGAACTTAAAGTCTATTGCTAAATTTATCGCAGAAGCAAATATTCTTCGAAAAAGGAAGCTTTTCAATACTTAAGTAGAATTAAAGTTCTTTCCTATTAAGTCCTATTGTCCTCTCAACTGATTGACTAGGCCTCTACTTTTTACACGCTCTTAACCACTTGCCAATGCCTTCAGTGTTCAGTTTTGTGTAAAAAGACACGTTCAAAGTGTCCACAGATGTTTACCAAATATTTCCTCCGCGGTACTTTGCATTCCCTTGTCAAGTGTATGTTCCAACCGCATCTGGTGTGGCTATTTGTTTGTTTTGACATATTCTTAGATGTCCTGGAGGGTGGTAGCGGCCGTCTTTTTTTGTTCGTGGCCCAGCTTCCAAGTGCTGCCATGTTGGTTGATGAAACAACCTTCTGTGTCCCCATCTATATATGTGCCCATCATATTGTCATCGTTGGCCCTGAGAATGGCTGCGAGGCCTGTCTATTTGTTCATGGAATTCTTCTTGCCTTGGGGTCTGCAGCCTGCTGATTCAGTTGCCTGCAGTGTGCTGAACTACAGAGCAGTGCCAGGTCTAGACATTACGTAGAAAGCACGGTGCTTTGTGTGTTTGTGTGTGTGTGTGTGTGTGTGTGTGTGTGTGTGTGTGTGTGTGTGTGTGTGTGTGTGAGAGAGAGAGAGAGAGAGAGAGAGAGTGTGTGTGTGTGTGTGTGTGTGTGTGTGTGTGTGTGTGTGTGTGTGTGTGTGTGTGTGTGTGAGTGAGTGAGTGTGTGTGTGTGTGAGTGAGTGTGTGTGTGTCTGTGTGTGTGTGAGTGAGTGAGTGAGTGTGTGTGTGTGTGTGTGTGTGTGTGTGTGTGTGTGTGTGTGTGTGTCGTGTTGTGTGTGTGTCGTGTGTTTGGTAGGGGGTGCCCCTGGAAGTCTATTCTTTCTGCACGAAGGAGGTGCTGATTTCATGACGGAAGTTTTTTTTTTTTTTTTTTTTTTGGGGGGGGGGGGGGGGGGGGGGGATGCTGTTTTTGCTTTCTTGAATTAGGGGGGGGGGGGGGGGGGGGCATTTTTTTCCGTCGGCAAAAAGCCTCGACGGTTTTTGTTTTCCTCTAACATCGGTGTACACAGCCCATTCTTACCCCCCACCCACCCCCTCTCTGGAACTTACCCCGGGGTAAGTCTGGCTAGCCACCAGCCGCCGTGGCGAAGTGGTTAGCGTCACGGACTGCCGGCTGGGAGGTCGTGGGTTCGAATCCCATCAGAGTCATGTGGGTTTTTCTGCCCCGACCGGCTCCTACCCAGAGTCGAGTTTGCTGCGGACTCAGTTGGGAAGACTGGGACCACACAGTCGAGTTTCATCCACTTAATAGATGCGTTTCTGAGAGTGTTGCTCAAATTTCCTAACCAACACTGCAGGTGCCTGTATCTCTCGGGCCTGGTTGACGCCGGGATATATATGAAAAGGAAGCGTAGAGTACAGCCCTGTCATGTAGTCTCAGACCCGAAATGGAAATAGCATCATCTTAATCATCCTCATTCTCATCAATCAGCATAAAAAAAAAAATGTCTCAAATTCTGTGTGCCCTTCATGCCCTGCTCTCATGGTGACCTCAATTTCGATGTCCTCTCCACGTCTGTGGCTTTGGTTTAGTTCCGTCGGGGTCACCGGTATCGGCGAGTCTATGGGGGCTGTCGTTGGACGGACGTGGTGGCGCCCTCCGGAGGGAGAGCTTACTCACGCCGGCTCCGCGACTAAGCAATTATTGTCGTCAGTAGGGGGCTTAGTAGGTGTGTGTCCTGCGTATGTTAGATCAGAACAGGCGCCACTGAACACCACCGAAGTGACTCGGCAGCAGTGCAGTGTCTCCTCCGGTGGGTTGCCTCTTGACGACTTGACATTGGCTGCTCCCTGTGGATTGCCGGTGCCGGGGCTGCGGCGGGGCCGACCGGGCTGTGGACGGGGGGTGGGAATGACCGGCGTGGGTGCACTGCCTCTGAGGTGGCGCAGAAGTTGGGACAGCAAAAAAAAAAAAAAAAAAAAAAAGTCTGGGCTAGCCTGCTTTTATCCCCGGGGTCATTCCAGAACTAGTTGGAACTTACACCTCCCCCCCTCCCCCCCAGTTGGAACTGACCCCGCCTCCCCCTGTCATCTACATTGTACAAGGTACACAGGCACTCAGAAGACACCAATTAGCTGCAAAAAATAGTTTTTTTTATATACATTAAAGTGACCGATGATTAGTGACACTGACCAATAGTTGTCTGCATTGCACAAGGTATAAAAACACTCATGAGACACTGATTAACTGTAATATAGTCGAAATATCTGATTTACGTCATAGTAACCAGTCGTCTGCATTGTACAAGGTACACAGGTACTCTGGAGACTATAATTAGCTGTGAAATAGTTAAATTTCCGATTTACATCATAATGACCATTAGTCAGTGGCACTGACCACATGTGTAATCTACATTGTACAAGGTACACAAGCACTCGAGAAACACTAATTAGCTGTTAAACAGCTGAAATCTCCGATTTACGTCATAATGACCAGTTGTCAGTGTCACTGACCACCAGTCATCTGCATTGTACAAGCTAAGGTACACAGGTACTCAAGAGACTCTAACCCCCCCCCCCCCCCGGGGGGGGGGGGGGGGGGGGGGGGGGGGGTAAGTTCCAACTAGTGGGGGGGGGGGGGGGAGGGGGTAAGTTCTAGCTAGTCCTAGAATGACCCCCGGAGGTAAAAGCAGGCTAGCCCAGACTTACCCCAGGGTAAGTTCCAGAGGGGGTAAGAACGGGCTGTTACACCGGCTCCCCCCGGACCCTCTCCCTCTCCCATTTTTCCCACCATGTTGTCGCCACCTGCCTACCAGCGTCATAAAGTGAGTGGACCCCTCTCCAACGGCATCTCCCCCTCACCCTCCTCTCTTGCCGTTCCAAAAATAGGGGAGGAGTGGAGGTAGTGGGCGTGGGGTGGGGGAGGGGAGGGGGGGGGGGGGGGGGGGTTGATGATCCGTCGCCGGTATAACACGCTGTGAATATTACCGTGACTAAAACAATACCAAGGGAGGAATATACCAAGGGAGGATATTACCGTGGTTTGCAGTAGGAAGCTCCTATTCCAAACCGGACAAGATAATCTCCCTTCGAAAGACAGTTTCTGAGAATTTTAAATTAATGTTGAGGTTGAATTACTTTGAACCATAAATGTGTTTACTTGCCGAGAGGTTTTCTAATGAAACTTACCTTGAATGACGACACAACGGAGAGCGATCATGGGGGGGGGGGGGGGGGGGGGGGGGGGGGGGGGGGGGGGGGGGGGGGGGGGGGGGGGGGGGGGGGGGGGGGGGAAGCAAGTTAGCTGCAGCGTATCCTGTGTAAATTGATTCTGGCCTGCTACGCAAATGTAGCATGTTATCGTTACTACTGTGCTAAAAACACAATCAAAGGGAGCAATTCAACAGGAGACCCCCCAGTGTAAAACTCCCACCAGACAACTTCCTTCGAAAGAAAGCGTCTCTGTGGAATATTATGGTCGGATTCCTCTAAATAACAAACCTGCTATCAGAACTTGCGAGGGGGAAGGGAAGTGGGTTTTCTTGTTGGATACTGAACAAACAAGAAGAGCGTGGAAAGGCGTTGGCGCGTCAAGAGACAAAAACAAAAAGAAAACGTTTTTGTTTGTTTTTTTTGTTGTTGTTGTTGTTAAAGAAAGGATGCCAGTCATGAGCGTTTTTAAAACACTCCAACACAAAATGACGTGTGTGTCTTTAATTCGGACTCTTATCAACGTGGTTTCGAACGTTTCTCTTTCTGTCTGCGTTTTGTTTGAATCTCTTGTAGATACTGGCCCTGCCAACAAACTTGTGAAATGTGTAGTTAGTTTCGTCTCTTTTAACTTATTGACTCGCATGTGTGAACAACTGTCTTTACAAGCATACAGTTTTGGGCAGTCCGTGTTTGTATGTGCGTGTTAGTGGGCGAATGTGCATATTAACACTGAAATACCATATCTGCCCGCAAGCTTTTGTTTTCGATGCCGATCGTTGCTCTACGACTGCCTCTCTCTCAGTCTCACACGCTCACAATTGACAAAACCGGTTTGTCCACATTTTCCACACTCGGCTGATTTACTATCGTCTGGTGTGCTTCTGCGTTGTGTGTGCAGTTCACCGTTTTTTGTTGGGTTAAGTTTTTGTAGACTGCTTATAGTTTTATTATAGTTTACTATATAATTTAAATCTTAATGAATCGGCGTCAGCAAAAAAAACATATGTAAATTCGCTGAGAAGGGAAGTAAGCCATACAAGGATTATCCACTCCTGATCTTGGAAAGCAAGAGTGATAGGGAGTCGTTTTGTTGTTTTGTATGACACGGTTTGATTTAAAAATCTGTTCTTGAGGTTTGTCATCCTGATCGTTTCTGTTGGTAATAAGAAAGTTTTTGTAAGCGTCAGTAGATGGTTCGTCTGCGTTGCCCTCGTCATCATCTTCATGGTCGTCCAAATCGCATCGTAACTTCAAAAATCACTTCAAAATGTGTGTGTGTGTGTGTGTGTGTGTGTGTGTGTGTGTGTGTGTGTGTTTTAATGTACACGATTGTAGGAAAGTCACCCTCTTCTCCTCCCCCTCTGTATTTCTAACGAAAAGACAGCAGGCCGAATATTTTTCTCTGTGAGAATGTTAGGCCCTATTGTACATGTATTACCTTTCCTTCTACTCATGCCTTTCAATACGCACATGCTCCTCTGTCATACAAATCAATATAAAAGACGACGCAGGCAACGCGAGAAAGACGAAGCTGATGACGACATAGGCGATGCGATTAGGACGACGATGAAGATGATGACGAGGACAACGCAGACGAAGCAACTACTAACGCTTACAAAAAGTTTCCAATTACCGACAGAAACGATCAGGATGACAGACTTCAAGAACTGATTCTGAAAGGGGAAAAACACTCTTTAGGATCAAAATGGCGACGAAAAAGGGCAGTTAGCGTATTGCTTACAGCGAAGCTGACCAATGTTGGATCGCGATTCAAAAGATAGGGTAACTGATTTTTTTCGCAACGTTGCATGCAAATCGTGTGCCATACTATGCTCAACAGGCAACGTAGCACGCCTATGTCTTTGGAGCCCTCCAATTCCTGGCACACACATTCAGCCCTTTCATAACTAGTGTAACCAGCCTGCCGCGAACGGGCTGGTTACAATAAATAAATAAATAAATAAATAAACTGACTTCAGCAACACGCTGCCTTTCTTTCAGTGTGTCTTCATGGCGTAGGAGAGCTACAGAGACCGCTCTCTCGCACACAGATTTACGGCACCTCGTTTCCGGCGAAAACCCACATAATCCAGGTACGTGGTTAAAAAACGAAGGAGACGGGATAGCCGAGATCACGAAGCAAACGAGCTAGATTTGCGATCGAACAGTGCGTTCAATAAAGAACGGCCTGCCTGAACATGATAAAAAAACAAAACAAAACAAAACAAAAGGCAAAACTTCGTTTTGGGTTCCATTTTATCCACTGCCATTTAATACACGGAACGCAATATATTTAAGACTGAAAGAAGCAGATCTAAAAGGAGAGAGAGACCTGAAAAGAGAGTTAATGAAGTAGATTCACTTGCAAAATTGTATACTTCTGGAGCAAAGGGAGGTGCGATACAAGGGTTGGAATGTGTGGTATTTTGACATAGGCGATTCATGATGTGACATACTTTATTGAAAAGAAACAATTATCATAAGTCAGTATTGTGCGGGCCTTCTTTCCATGGGTGTTTCATTTGGACACGGTGACATGAAACATAGACCTAAGACAGCGTTTCTTCATCCCGGAGCTTCCTAGTTCCTAATGCCACACATTCCAACCCTTGTATCGCACCTCCCTTTGCCCCAGAAGTACCTTCTAGTTTTTAATTGACCACGTTACCGGAGCTTTTTTTTTTTTTTTTTTTTTCTCATCGGGACTCAAGAAGTGTATTGTTTTTTCTGTGTCTCTCTTGTCTGCATGTGTGACTGATACATTGGTCCCTCAAGGGAGCATTAGTTTGGAGTTATGTCGCTTGTCATCGTTTCATCAAGGGAGAAAATACCACCATTGTTGTTGTCTAGTGTGGGTGCACCGTTTGTGTCTCTCTGCCCACGTAATTTCCGTGACTATGCTAGGGGCTATTTTAATATGAACAGCGCCTTCTGAAAGTTCCGTGCCAGTGATTTGCCTTTGTTCAGTCACCCTCTTTGACTCTGCTTTCTTGTATCATTGTCTTCTCTTTCACGCCCCCCCCCCCCCCCCCCCCCCCCCCTCCCCCCCTGCCCTTGTGGACTTTTTCCTGCGTTTGTCCTGGACACAGTTTTACCCCCCTCCCTTCCTTTTTTTTTTTTAAAAATCTAAGTCACAATGTATGACATGCCAGCACTTTTTTCTTTTAAACTGGCAATCAGGTAATGAAATTGAGCACACACCCTCCAGCTGTTTCTTGTAATTTGTCCACGTGACCTTTTTTTTCGTTTGTTTAGTTTTTGTTTTATTTGTTTGATTGTTTGGGGTGTTTGTTACGCATAAATGCTTACCTATATTTTGTGTTTGCGATGTTCAAAATCTGTGACTGAGAAAACCAAGCAGAATGGCTTGGGTTCCCAGCCTGCCCTTTCCGGTATCCGCCGGAAACAACATATCTATTGTTCAGCTACCATGCCATGAATTGTTTTTTGTTGTTTCTTTACATTTCAGCATGAAGTCTTTTTATGTGACCTTTTTTCCCGTATGAATTTGACTGCCCTGATAAGACTGTAAGCAGTCGGCTGGGCTATATTAATAAATCAGCACAGAAACTTAGTTGTTTTTTTTCCTCCATGATGAAGTTTTGGGCTCCCGGCCTTCTTCAGAACTAAATACGCCGACTTCCTCTGTCCTTACGTCATTCCCATCTTTATTCTTAGTTGATATATGATTATGACGTTACTTGATGATGATGCTTTTTTTTTTTTTTTTAATTCACATGCATTTTTTTTTTTTTTTTTTTCTTTTTTTTACGTTGCATCCTTCTCCAACTCACGTGTTTAGCTTCATAGTCCCTTTATTTTCTTCAAGTCGGTCTGTTGGCTTTGCGTTCGTTCAACACTTTCTGCAGAAGCAGTTTTTATGATTATGTTCTCTTCATTGTGGTCTGCGCAGAATTTGCTAATTTTTTTTTTCATTGTTTTGTTTTCTCACATCCTGATGGTGTTCTTGAAGACGTTCTTTCAGTGTTCGTTTAGTTTCACCTACATAGAGTTTTAATTAGACAGGTTTTTATTTATTTATTTTGACAAATTAGACATTAGATGACATATTGTGCGTATTACAGTTTGCGTCCATGACTTGCTGGTGTGCTTTCTCCTCGTAGGTCCGTTCTTTTGACTGATTGGCAATGTTGTACAGTTGTCAATACTCGCCCGAGACTGTAAAATACTTTGTTGGTCTTTGTGCGGAACAGGACCCCGTCCCACTGCAGTACATGTTGTCTTTCTAACCCTGTCCTGTTTCCCCTCGGTATCAACAGTCAGATGTAAGTTTTTTTTTTTTTTTTTTTTCTGATTCTGATCATGCTTTTAAAGTTACCGCTTGCTTGATACATAATAGTCCGGTTAGGTATTTTAATGTAATATTGGCGTTCTAACTGTAAATGTATGTACCGACCTGCAAACACATACACGCACGTACGCACGCGCATACGCATGCACGCATGTGAGTACAAACGTACGTTCTCTCTCTCTCTCTCTCTCTCTCTCTCTCTCTCTCTCTCTCTCTCTCTCTCTCTCTCTCTCTCTCTCTCTCGTCTCTAACATCACATAATTTTGTGAAAAGACGTGAAATGACAGTACGGCTACTGTTACTGTGTTCCCCCACAAGGCATCAACAGCCACAGTCACCGCTTCGACTCGATCGGCAACACCCAGCACATCACCATGTATTTCTTCTTCGCGCTGAGCGGGGTCCTGGACCTGCTGACGTTGAAGAACCTGGCGCCCGCGGGCTCGGACTACGTGGGCATGATCATCGCCCTGCTGGTGGAGGGCACGCTCTTCAAGTTCCACCTGTTCGGCAGGGACCACCTGGACATCCTCATCCACACCTTGCTGCTCTACGTCATCTGGCTCTCCGCCGTCGTGGTGGCGCTGGAGGGCGGGTTAGGTAAGGTGGGGGTGGTGGGTGGTGGGAAGGATGGGGGAAGGGTTTGTAGGGGGAGGGGGGGTCGGGGGGGGGGGGGGGGGGGGGGGGGGGGGAGGGAGGGAGAGAGAGAGAGAGAGAGAGTTGTATGGGTGTTGGGGTAGGAGGTGCGAGGTGGAAGGGAGGAGGGGTGTAGAGAGAGAGAGTTATGTTAGAGAGAGAGAGAGACTGAGTTTATGTGTGTGTGTGTGTGTGTGTGTGTGTGTGTGTGTGTGTGTGTGCGCGCGCGCGAGCGCGCATTCGAGCAGGCACACACACACACACACACACACACACACACACACACACACACACACACACTCAAACCAAACGGGTCACGTCATCCTGACTAACCCCCCCCCCCTACCCCCTCCCCTTTTCTTTCGTGGACTTCCCCTCCCACAGGAACACCGCCGTGCTGCCGCTGCTGCGCAGCTTTCTGGCCATGCTGCAAGGCACGTGGTTCTGGGGAGTGGGCATCATCCTGTACAACCCCTCCCCGAGCGCCACGCCCTGGGACCCCGAGGACCACCACTCCCTGATGCTGGCCGTCGTCTGCTTCACGTGGCACGTGGCGGCCAACCTGGTCATCGTGGTGGCCGTGGGCGCCATCACCGCCTGCTGCTGCCGACGCCGCCGCCGCCACTACTCCCAGCTCCACGCCTCCACGGTGCCGCTCAAGGGCCTGGACCAGGAGGCCGACAGGAGGCGAGGGTCCGGGGGGAGGGAAGGACGAGGAGGAGGGCGAGGGGGAGGAAGAGGAGGACGGGGTGAAGGTGAGGGACGGTAGGGACATCGACAACAGCGACGCCGAATTTTGAGCTCAGGTCCTGTCCTTTTCTTTCCCCATGCAGAGAAAAAAAAAGAGGAAAAGAAAAAGAAGACTCCGCCATGTTGGTCTTTTAAAGCAATGCGACCCCCCCCCCCCGACCCCCCCCCCCCCCCCCCCCCCCCCCCCCCCTTTCACCCCTCCCTACCCCTTTCCTCCGAAACCGATCTTTGTCCTGGGCTGTTTTTACTGTGATTAACCATTGCTTGCTCTTGTGATTGATTATACATTGTTTCCCATTCCTCAACAGTCTGGACATAGGCTGCCAGAAAATTGGTTCCAGTGATGTTTTGGAGTTGAATTATCTATTACACGTTAACAGCATTTTAATTGTTTTATTTCCACGATCTGCATTTAACCTTTCACGAAGACAAAAACTATGAAAGCGTTGATGCAGTAAATGACAGAGCCACTACGACGACTTTCGTTCAGGAATTATTCCACAGATGGTTTATTTTTGTGACTGATAAATGCCTTCTCCCGTCCCTGTGTTTGTTTGGATTTTATGCTTCCAATCTGTTCGCATCATATACCTTACCTTTCCTACTCCCGGACTTGATTCCAGTCCTTCGACACACTCCCCCGCGCACCCACGAATCCACCCCCACCCCTGTCTGCAAACAGACCAGTTCCGGAAGAAAAAAAAATCAGGGGAAGGTAACGCCTGTCTATCCACTGCTAAAAGAGTTACCTTTTCTTAGTTTATATGTCGAGCAAAGAGATCTGGGGAATCAAATATTTGATTTGAAGCGCACGCCAGGACAACGATTGAGATATCGATCATCTGCATTACAGGCGCACCCGTTTCACACCCATGTTTTGGCATTTTCCTCTCTCTGATTGGACTGTTAAATCCGATTGATGGGGCTGCTGCTGTGAGCGTTTGCACCGGCAGCATCTGTCCCACGAAAAAGGCGAGGTCACTCTCGTTGAATGCGAGTTCTAAAACAGATTACCCTCCTTGCAGTTATCCGAAAATCGTCTGTTATCTTACCTTGGTCAAAAGCTACTGTAGAAGGGAAAGAACTCAGCTGTCTTATACGCTTGCTGAAAAAAAAAAATTACACCATCACTTGGGTGTATGGATTCTATGTCGATATATTATGAGTTTTAGTACGCCAACCTGAAAAAATCAATACGTGTACTCCTCAACAGTCGTGCTCTGCGGAAGAAGAATAAGGAGATGAGAGCAATAGGAAAATTATACAAAAAGTGCAGGTTGTGAAAGGTTTGGAAACGTTTGCTGTTGTTGATGCTGTTGTTATTGTTCAGACCCCCACCCCCCCCAATCCCCCCCCCGCCCCGTTCATTTCTAACGTCCCCCTTCCCTTCTCCGTTTTCCCTGCTGGCTTTTACGTACCGGGCCTGGCAAAATGCATGAGAATGTAAATGGTCTTTACATGCCAGCACAGAACTTCTTGGAACAGCTCAGGGCGGGGAAGATAAAACGGAGTACCGGACTCTCTCTCTCTCTCTCTCTCTCTCTCTCTCTCTCAACCGTTTGCTTTTCATAGAGATAACACTTGACCCCCGCTTTGTGTCCCTAAAACTTCCCCTCCCCATTTTCCTTTCTCTTCCTCCTTTCTATTTCCCGTTTTTGTGCCCTTCCTGTCATGTATGAACTATTCCGTCCCATTCATCCACTGTAACCAGTCTTTGGTCTTGTCGTACATACAAAGAGCGATTGTGAACTGGCATTCGCGTGCAACTGACACTGACGTGTGACCGTCTCTCTTCATGCCTTGCACAGCTTTGGCACTGGACTGAAGCATTACCTTTCAACGGTTTTTTTTGTTTTTCGTTTTTTTTGTTTTTGTTTGTTTGTTTTTTTTGTTTGTTTTTGTTTTTTGCCATTACTGCACACCCGTCGCTGTCACTCCTTTTTGTTTTTGTTTTTTTTTTGTCCCCCCCCCCCCCCCCCCCCCCCCCCCCCCCCCCCCCCCCCCCCCCCCCCCCCCTTTTGGATGCTTGCTTTGATGACAGACCTCCTCCACTATTCTCAGCATTTCAGACAGCGTTGTTAGGAACGATTTGCGCGTCAGGTATGAGCTCTGGCGTATTATTTCCTGTTTCTGTAGAATGAATGGCCGATTGTTTTCAGGCATACTGATCCAGGTGTGTCCACTGAGAGTTGTTAGGAATGACCCATTGCAGTGGGAGGGGGGGGGGGGGGATGTTGATTTCGTTGCAGTGGGGAGGGAGGGGGGAAAGGGGAAGGGGGTGTGTTGATTTCGTTTTTCTATGGACATTTGGTTCCGGCTTTTGAAACAAGGAAGAAGTGATCGAGAGTTTTGTTCCACCTGTTTCTGAATGTGTACTTTTTGAAATAAAAAAAAAAAAAAAAAAAGCGAAGCCTGTGCACAGAAACTATTTTTTCAAGTCTAAACTGGAAATTTGAACATCATTTACTATCTGTTGTCGTCATAATGATTAAAAAGTTTTATCATGTTTGATTAAGACGTATTTTGACCAGTGAAAATGCTCTGTGTGAGTGAGTGAGAGTGTGTGTGTGTGTGTGTGTGTGTGTGTGTGTGTGTGTGTGTGTGTGTGTGTGTGTGTTATTTTTTTGTAAATGGCATAATTTTATCCGTCTTTCAATGAGTAATTTCATACATATCAGTTGATTTTTGTTAATGTGATCTGCACATGCTTTAATTGTTGTTCTTGCTCGAAGAGCCATATGTTGTGCATTGTTGCAACGGACCCCCATCCTGACGCTGGTCCAGGTCCCAACATATCAAAGTCATGTCTAGCAACGTGTTGACTTCATCCCTTTTTAAATGATTTGTAAATGATGATGATGATGATGATGATGATGATGATGATGTGAGTTATGTGGCAATGTCAGAAGAATGATTCTTTTAAAAAAAAAATGCTGTACTGGTGCATGGAAGCGGTTTGTGTATTTATATATATTTTTGGGTCTGATTTGCATCTGGTTTTTTATCTGTTTTGGTGATGTTGTTGATGATGAGTAGAAGAATGTATATATATATTTTTTTTATATATACAACGATCGATGATGATTTGTAAAGTAGTGCAGTTATGTTTCAGCTGTTGATAGTGACCAGGATGTTTGTGTATATTTTTAGTTTGTTGATTTTTGCCTTTAATCTTGGTTTGTTTGTGGCTTTGTGATTCATGATTTTAATAATAACAGTGATAAGGTGGGGATTTTATAGCACTATTCTCCACTCTGTGAAGAAGATCATGTTTATACAAAAAAAAAACACACAGTTTGTCACACACATAACACAACAGGACATTAACAGGCGCGGGTAAAGTGGTACATCAACATTTAAAATGACTAATTGAAAATGCAACAAAAAGACAAAGCATACAGTCCACTAAGGTAAAACAATACAAATGATGATAAATCAGTGTCAATGAGTGTTACGTATGTACATGCGTTTTAGTGAATTTTTGAAAGGTATTGAAGCTTGGACATTGGTTTTCTTTTGTTGTGTTGTACAGCTGAAATAGATATGTTTTAATGCTTTCTGAAATGAAACTTCTGATTTGATGCGGCGAATAGTGTTTGGTAGCGAGTTCCATCGTCTTGGAGCAGTGAATCACTTTCTCCAGAATGGGTCTTCAGAATGCATACAATGAGATTATATAACTGTGGATGAACGCAGTGGTCAAAATGGCGACTTGGCATTTAGGAGATTCGAAACATATAAGCTAGACAGCACTGTGAGGAGAGATTGTGAGGGGGGGGGGGGGGGGGGGGGGGGGGGGGGGGGGGAGGCTGTATTGAATGCATGTTTACACAAGTTACCGATGTATTGTTCATAGAAGAGATGCAACTTTGCCTCTTTGTCGTACCTAAAAGACAATTTGTGACAAAGAAGGGGTAGGCGTAGCTTGTACTGAATGTATGCTTCAGAAGGTAACCAGTGTAGGGTTCACTGAAGAGATGCGATTTTTGTATCTTTATCTTACCCAGAAGACAAACCTCGTAGTGGAACATTGCTCCATTTATAGCTTCTGTATGTATGCATCTTTTAGGACATCCGGCAAGAAGAGCATTGCCAAATCTAGTGTAGACAAGACAAAAGCACAGACTTGTGTTTTTGTTGCTGAGGTAATGGGGGAGAGACAAATGGAATATTTCAGGCGGAGAGCTGATTAATTAAGCAGATCTGCAGCTGTGAGTCACGCTCTTGTGGAGTGACACATCATCAGGAATAATTAATCCTAGGGGGAAAGAGGCGTTGTGAAGCTCTTCAGCAGGGATAGTGGGATGGATGTCTTGGGGCAGTTGGAGAAGGATTTGTTGAGGTGAATAAGAAGGGCCCCCAGGTCAATCATCGCTCATGTTCAGTTCCTGCTTAATTAATCATCCAAGACTGAAGTCTGACCAGTGCAATGATGCATGTTTTTGTATGATGTGATTTATATTTCCGCTGGGTGGCAAAAACCTGTAAAGTTGAGTGTCATCTGCTAATACCTGGTTGAAGCGTGATTTAAATGTGTTGTTTGTTTATCTACGTGGTATTTTTCCTGTCCTCTATATCTTCCATTCCTTTTCTTACCGTTTCCGGTTTTTTTTTTTTTTTTTCTTTTCTTTTCTTTCTTTTTATCAGGCCTGGCTTCCTTTCTCTCTCTCTCAGTTTTCCTTATTTCTTCTTTCATTTTATCTTTCTTCCTTTTTTTGTGTTTATGTGTCCCCCCCCTCCCCCCCCCCCCCCCCCCCCCCCCCCCCCCCCCCCCCCCACACACACACACACACACACACACATACACACACTTTTTCCGCTCCTTTTCTCTCTCGCTCTCTCTTTCTGTCCCTATTCCTCTCCCTCCTCCATTTGTTAATTCCTTTTTTTTTTCTTTCCCTCTTTCATATTTTTTTTTCCTTTTCAAAATTTCTGCTAGCCTTGATGCTTTCTTTCTTTTTGTCTGTTTATCACTTTTCAGTGGTTTTGTTTGTTTGCTTGTTTTTTATGATGTAAAAACATGTCGGTTGATTATCCACTTCATAAACCTGCCCAAGTTCTTTTACTGTCCCTGTGTGTGTGTGTGTGTGTGTGTGTGTGTGTGTGTGTGTGTGTGTGTGTGTGCGTGCGTGTGTGTGTGTGTGTGTGTGTGCGCGCGCGCGCCTGTGTGTGTGTGTGTGTGTGTGCGCGCGCGCGCACGCACGCACGCACGCACGCAAGCGCGCCTGTCCGTCTCACTGTCCGAAAGCAGATGACTCGAAAACAGCTGTGGGACCTTTAACAGAACGTACAGATTTTTCGCGGGGTCCGTTGTCTAGAAGTAGGAAAGGAAATCTGAACTACAAAGGGGAGATGTAGATAGTACACTAGAAGGGCACTCAGAAGAGCGCAGACTTTACACACACACACACATACACACACACACACACACACACACACACACACACACCTTGGCCATGGGAATTAATTACGGGTAAGGACTGAAAGGGTTGCTTCCCATGTACCTTTGGCAGCAGGATACGGGAATACGAAATAGCAACGTCTGTATCTACAGCGAGTTTTAACACTCAGTGAAAATGTATAAGTTTACTGACAGCAATCAGTTCGTGGGCGATATCTTCACATAGTCAGTGGAAAATTTGTGATTATCTTGCTCTGCTCTGGTTTGATCCTCATTTAATCCGGATCGTTCAACACATCCTCACCAAAATCTGATTTTCTTCGCTCCTGGTCCCACATTCCACCAACTTTCGTTCAACTTGATTCAGTAGGTTTTACGTAGGCTAATCCTGCTGGCAGACAAGCAAGCGAAACAAGGCTCGCGGGCGAAAAAGTGATCTCCTTGGCGGATATTTGGCCTACAGATAAGAAGGGACGCAACTTTTGCTTCCTTCCGAGTTAAACGCCCATGATTCCAATATGCCGACTGTCATATACAATAATGGAACCCTCTGTGTGTGTGTGTGTGTGTGTGTGTGTGTGTGTGTGTGTGTGTGTGTGTGTAATGCCCCATTCAGTTCTTTCAAACCAGACCTTTCAATACCAACATTATAAACTTGTTTACGTCATTGAACAAATTATACGACCTCAGTTGACGGTACCGTGTGTGAATGACCTAGGACCTAGGTGTGTGTGTGTGTGTGTGTGTATTCTAAACATGGGGGTTTTCTCAAACCAAGCTTTGCAATACTAAACTAGTAAGTCTGTTTACGTAATTGAATAAGTTGTATGACTTCAGTTGACGTACATATGTGTGTATGTGCGTGCATGCGTGCGTGTGTGTGTGTGTGTGTGTGTGTGTGTGTGTGACAACGATGAATGTGTGTGTGTGTGTGTGTGTGTGACAGCGATGAATGGTCGCTCGTTAGAGCTAGAGATCAATAGGTGTCGCGCGATTTCAACAGCTGAAAGAGATCTCTCACCGTACAATAATCAAAAGTCATATATATCGTGATCCCAGCGGTGCAACTTTTTCGAATGAGACTATAAACTGAAATCCTGTGTACAGCAGAATGCACTAGGTATTCGTAATTTTTTTCCCCCACAGTAACAAGGGGGAGAATCCCTGGCAAAGTTCTGTTTAAAACAAAAATGAGAGAGCACACACACACACACACACACACACACACACACACACACACACACACACACACACACACACTGGAAGTACTTGACTATGGCGACAAGTTCTCTTTGACGACGAGAAGAGCCTGAACATCGCATAAAAAAAAAAAAAAAAAAAAAATTGTGGTGACCAGGGGACTTAAGCAATACCATGCAATTTTCCTGTTTGGGCGCTAAACGGCCGATTTTCCTCTCCGATGTGTGCTTCTTTATTGACTTGAAATGGAAGATTCTGTTCTTGTTTCGCATCGTTTCTTGATTTAGTGAAGACATAATCATTCGCGCATTTTCTTGAGGTTTATCTTCTCATCCATGATCTTCGATTAATCATGGTGATAACGTTTCATATCATATCCAGGTTTGTTCAGTTTCATCACAAATGGAATCATATGAAACACTGCTCGTGTACTGGTATAATAGTTTGCCAATATATTGAGTCTTCATCTATTTTTGCTCAAGCCTGGAAATCTGTATGTGGAACTTTTGTTTTCTTACTTTGATTTCAGGGCTATTAACCAACTAAAGCACTGGTGTGGTCTATGCAGCTGTTCTCAGTTACTTCATTCGTTGTCAGTGCAACTTTACCTTTACTTTTTTTTTGTTTGTTTGTTTGTTATTAGAGATGCATTAAAAGAATTTTATCTATACCCTAAATCACATTTTGGGTAATCTGTTGGTGTATGTGTTGTGTACACACACACACACACACACACACACACACACACACGCTTGCACGCGCTCACACACATACACATGCACGCACGCACTCACACACACACGCACACACACACACACACGTCACACACACACACACACACACACACACACACACACACACACACACACACACACACATATATATATATATATATATATATATATATATATATATATATACACACACACACACACACACACACACACGCGCGCCCACGTACATGAACACATGTACCTACGAACGCACGCACTCACACACACAGTCACATACGCGCACGTGGGCACACACGCATACATGCACGCGCGCGTTCGCGCGCCCGCACACACACACACACACACACACACACACACACACACACACAACCGCACACACACACACATTGTGTGGGATACACACAGACCAAACAGTTGGAAAGAGTGCACCCCGGGAAAAGAGAGGCAAGGGCATACTGCAGAAAAGTGTCAGGGAAGACTGAACTGCCAGGCAAATGGACGGACTTTCTCCGCGACCCAGTCAACAAGCAGGAGTTGTTTTTTTTTTTCTTGAATTCCAAGGTTAAGGACTTCACCTGGCCGCCTGCAAAGGCTGTGTAGGTCTATGTCACACCATGACAAGCTGTTGTATCTGTTGGTGCTGGCATCCGCATGCAAAACTACAATCTTGAGGAGGCAGACACCAGGATCGTGGTTCATGGATTGGAGTAGGGTGCAAAGACTTCAAGAACTAACTCTGTACACTGATAGTGTTGTCATCCTTGCAGCCGTAGTCCATGATCGGACTTCAATCCAACCCCTGGCTGACATTTGGGTGGCTTTTGGCATGGGCAAGAATGACAGGTTCTACCACATCAGCGCCATCTGTGCAAGCTTTGGAGAGTCACCATCACGTTCATTACCTGTGTTTCACGTAGTTTCAGGTTGTAACGCAACCTCTGCCTTCAATGGCAGGGGCACGAAGTCTGCTTGGCAGGCTTGGCAGGTCTACGAGGACATCACAGAGACATTTCAGTGCTTGGCCAGTCATCCCTTCCAGAAGCTAGAAGTTGGAGAAGCTGACTGTCATTCTGAATGACGAAACTAGCCCCTCAGACTCTGTCAGCGAGATAAGAAAGGAACTCTTCTGTCAGAAGAATCGGGCAATGGGCAAAAACTGCCACCCACCATTGATGCACCACACCATCATGTCCGGCGTGCAGTGTACAAACAGCTAGGAATCTTCACAACCAGCACACAAACACAGCAAGTAGTTCCTTCGCCCGAGCATTTTGCTGATCGAAGGAGTCGGAGACATGGGAACCAGTTTTTGCGCGACAATGCCAGAGGTTTCCAGAGCGTGCAGAGAGTTGATCAACTGTTCATGCAAAGGTGAGTGCTCAGACTGTACATGTGCGAAAGCAAACCTGGACTGTTCACTACTTTGCAAGCGCAAGTAAATGAAAAGGTTATTGCAAACTGAATGTCTGTGAAAAAGACATCACAGAACAGTGGCACATACTCTGCAATTGGATGCGTTTGATAACATTATTAATATTTAAAACATCTTTTAATGTTATTTTCAACAACCCAGGACTCCTATCCTAAAATTCATTAACAGGCCTGAGGTATTCTCACGCCAAATTGATGATTTTCTCAATTCTAAATAATTAATGTGAAAGACCTTTTCATGCGGCAACCATTGTCTACTTGTGTGTGTGTGTGTGTGTGTGTGTGTGTGTAAAAACAAATAAAGAAGGGAAATAACTTTTGATAAACCGCTCTTCTCTCATGGAAATAAATCGGCAAAAAACGTGTGTAAAAACAGTTTTTCAAAACGTCGAGTGACTGAGGGCGAAAAATGACGCAAAATTTGGAAAGAGAGGGGATTAATTACCGCCCAGGACACAAAAACAGAAGAATACAGGACTAGACACTGTACGTTGTTTGTCTGTGTGTAAAACCAGTCAATAAATACATTTAAATAATCAGTTAACGGAGGTAAGGACAGACATTCAAGCCAACAAAACTGAATCTCTTTTTAATTGATGCATGTTCCGAGTCCATTGAAGTATTCACTCCTTGACGTTCTCCTCGTGCGAGACAGTAACAGCGATCACTACCCAGCGATCACTGAACAGAAACGTACTGCTTGTAAATTAACCTTTAATGTTCTCATCACCACAGCGCGAAAACAAAATCCTAATCCCGTGTCTTGCTAAGACTGTCTGTAGTGGACAGTTAGTACAGGAAAAGAGAAGAAAACAATACTAAAGAACGCTGCAAAAGCTGCAGACAACATGTAGCCTAACGAAAAAACAAACAACAACAACAAAAAACTATCTACAAGGTTTCAGTTTCAGATTGCATCATAGCCAGACAGCAAAGACACCTTTCAAGACTGACTCCGCACGAAAGAGAAAAAAAATGTCCCTTCCTTTAAAAAAAAAAAAAAAAATAATAAACGCACCTACACCTGTTCTACATGGAAAAATATTTACAATTATGCACAGGCCCTATAGCTTTTTTTGCTCAACTGCCTACCTGCCTACGACGGACGGATAACCTATGCGCTCTGATTTTTTAAAAGAAAAAAAAATGATAATAAAATAAACTTAAAAAGAATACAAAATCAATAACCATATCAACTGTAAGCGTAACAATAATTATGTGGTTAGAGTCTACCTAACCTACGACTGGAAAGGAACTACGATTGGAAGGGGGGGGGGGGGGGGGACTCACGCACACACACACTTCACATGTAGCGATCACTTAATTCATTGTTGTGGACAGTAAATTTTCTTTTTTTTTCTTTCTTTTTCTTTTTTTTCCTCCTTTTTTTTTTGTTGTTGAGTGAGTGACCTCTTTTGAACTTTCAATTCAACTTCTAAGTAACTGAATGTCAGCAGAAGCCTGATAACGGCAGTGCCCATTCAGGCACGCCCTTCGCAGAAGATCGATGCTTGACACACAACTAAACAACCCTTGTCATGGGTACAGCTAGGTCTTGGTAGGTGAAGCCCATAGCATGGTGACCCACCATGGGTACCTCTAAAATGACTTCACGGCATGCAGTGCTGCGTCTCCTCTTGCAGGTGGCTACAGGACGGCCTGGTATTCGTTGCTCGATATGGACCACTTGTACATTTGAGGGCACAGAAGATTTAAAAAAACAAAACAAAAAAAAAAAAAAACGCAAACTTTTTTTTTTTTTTTTTCGAAGCCAGCCATATAATTCAGCTCAAACCAACAGCAGTATATCACAGTGTCAGGTCACATGGCATGTTTCCCATCACCAGATCTGACCAAACATAGATGAATAAATAAATACATGGATAAGTTGATAAAAAAAAAAATCACAATCCAAACAAAGGTTTTTCAACAAAGTTTCTCAAACAGTCGTACATATACATATAAAATTATGTATATATTTTCCTGTCATACAAAACTTGAATCTTGGTTCAGCTTAAAGTTGCTGGATAATGATGACAACATGCACGCTGATGACGATAATCATGACAATGGTGATGATGATGACAATGATTGCTTGAGCCACAATCAACCATTAAGACGACATACATTTGCATTATCTCGCTTTAGTGTGCTTAAATCGGTTCTTTTCAAAACCTTCATCTACCAGTTAAGCATTTCATTCAAACGTCACACGCACACACACACAAACACAAACATGCACATACAACATTCAATGCTCTCAATATCATCAAACAGCTGTTAGCTATGGGGAACAAAAACATTTCAGAGGCAAACAAGTGCATGCAAACAATTTCTCCCTCTTTATAACAGTAACTACATAAAGATTTTTACAAAAAAGATTTTTGAAAATGGGGGTAGGGGAAGGGCGCGGGGGCAGGGAGGGGGATGACGAAGTGGAAGGGACTGGATAAAGAAGGGGGGTGTTAGAATGTTGAGATCAAATCTGACTGTGTATGGGAACCATGGAACTTTACCTTGTCAACAGAACCATTTGTTGTTCTCATGTCTCATGTCGGGAGTCAAATTTCTCCTCTCCTACATGGAATTCGTTGGTGAAGCTCAGCCCCTGTTTTTGTTGTAAAGTGGCTGACCGATCTTCAGGGGTAATGAAGTAAAAACTGATGTGTAAAGCCATTTTAAGTTTGCGATGGTGGGGAATTTGGCTTGACAGAGGTAGAATGTTACTAAAAGAACATATTTGATATATCATTTAGATAGTCTTCGTTCAGATACATGCATACATAAATACATACATACATTCACTCATATATACAGACAGACAGACATACAGACAGACACACAGACTGACACACACATATGTATATATACATGCATATATGCAATTATTCATACATACATGCGTATATACATACATACGTATGTACATACATGCATTCATTCATACATACATATAGACAGACATGCATACATACATTCATAAATGCATGCATACATGCATGCATACATACGTATGTAAAAGAAAAGATCGCACACAAAAACGTGCTTATAATCAATACAAACGCATGCAACTTAAGAGTCTGAAAAATACATTTTCTTCATTCATTTCTTGAAAAAATATATTTTGTTTTTTGGGTTTATTGCGCTCCCTTTTTGCCTATACTAAATTCACCACTTAAGAAAAGCTCCCTCGCATCAATGACTTAATTTTCTGTAACAATCTCCTCTTTCTCTGTGCTACCTTTACCAAAAAAAAAAAAAGAAAGAAAAAAAAATAAAGACTTCATCTTGAGGTTTGCCCAGTAGAACGCCGCGCTTTTGAGTTAAAGTATCTTACTGGGTTGTGTGAATGTGTACTGTAAAGATGTATCAAACAACACTGATTTCTGGTGGTGGTGGTTGGTTTTATTTTATTTTTTTTTCATCCGGCAGATGATATTAGACAAAAAAAAACAACCAAAAAAAAGCACTAAAGTCATTTCAAACACATACATCTGCATACACTTATGAAAAAGAAAACAGCATATCCATTAAGGACCCTCATAATAGTCTGGCTACATCAGAACTGGCTAAATTTGCCAGTTAATTGATTTCTGATTAATTGACAAATGAACTGATTTCTTAATGGTGGAGTATCTTGCTTGGCAGAGGCAGACTGTCAGAAAGAAAACATTTGATCTGCGATTCAAATTGTCTTTGTTTGCATGTAAGAAAAAAGACCACACCAAAGTCTTCCTGTCATGATTATATACACACATAACTGAAGTTAGTGTGAAAAATGAATGTGAGGTTGTTTGGGTTTTTTTTTGTTGTTCTTTTTTTTTCTTAAAGTAAAAAAAAAAAAAAAAAAAAAAAGCATTTTGCGCCAAATATGAGAAGTGTGAAAAATGAATGTGAGGTTGTTTGGGGTTTTTTTTTTGTTGTTTTTTTTCTTAAAGAAAAAAAAAAAGCAAAAAAAAAAGCATTTTGCACCAAATATGAGAAGATAAGTAGTGTCTCGTTCTTCTTTTTTCACTGTCCTAAATGTTGTTTGTTTTTGCCTGAAGAAGACCCAAGAAGTCGAAATGCATTGTGTTTTGTCCTGTAATTTATTTGTCTGTACCTGTGGTGGTAACTATCCCCTTTTCTTCCTAAATTTTTCTTAAGCAGTTCTTTTTATTTTTGTAACTGTCAAAACTCCCAGCAAAGACTCTGTGAATACTGGCTCTCTTACTTAAAATTTTTCTTGTGGATCTTGTTTTCAGATGGATGTCTTTACCTTATCTTGGTGGAACACCTGTTCTAACCTGGGAAATTTAAATCTCATGAAGTTCACTTTTGTTCCTCCGCAACAAAACCTCTTTTCGGATGCCTCCGCCATTTCCTTCAGGATTCTGGATCTCTTCCTACCTGAAAGCAAGATCTGTTTCATGAGATGACAGGCCCTCAAATCCCCTTGCCTTGATTTAATCCCCTTGCCTAATTTCTAATCTATGGAGAGGCTTTTGGCCAGATTCCCTCGAGATGCTGGCTGGGCTGGCATATTTCTCTGTCTTGTAGATGTGAGCTTGCTCCATTCTGTAAAGATCTTTCTTGTGGAACATTCTTCACCCTAGCTTTACTGGATTAACCTCAAACGAAAGAATTTCCAAGCTGTAAAGACGTGTTTCATGACAGTACATTTCTCCTATGTCTACACTAGATTTACTTCTCAAGAAAGGTTCTCCACCTATAGTAACACCTTTCTGTCTACCGCGGGTTTTTATTGAGAGGTCCCAGTATATAAGGCAAGTCAGTCAAATCAGCACGTGGAATGGTTCAAGCAAGAGCAAGTGAAAAGAAGAATACCTAATGTTTCCCCTCTGTGCCCAACTGAAAACACTTCTTCCTTGTCTGAATCAGTTCTTTTAAATAGTAAATTGCAATTGAACACAGTTTAAATGAATACAAAACAATGCACATGTACATTTTGACACAAAGAGATGCAATCACCTACATGAATAGATATACATTCATAAGTTCACAGAAACCTACACATAGAGATACATACTTACATCCATACATGCACACACAAACCTACATGCCTACAAACACAAATACACGCAGAAATACCGTACAACCTGCACATACTTTTATCAATACTAAAGGGGAATAATAGCAACAGTATAAAGTCCTCCACTCATCTCATGCTAAGTACCCTGCTACTAAAAGCAATATCTGAATTAGGCATAATGGAATGCATTTCTGATTAACGAAATAGAAAATAGCATGTTTTGGGTAACAATTTCCAGGACACGTGATTAATACAAGAAATATTATTTTATATAAAAAAAAGAAAAGCACAAACGTATGCAAGAGATTCAGTTTATGACCAAATTTTCCACATTCTTCTCCTTATGCACACACAGACACAGATACACACATATTTTTTTGTGTATTCTCTCTCTTTCTCTCTCTCTCTCTCTGTCTCTTTTAACCTGTTCTGTCTAAGGTGAAAAAATGTGTGCTTTACCATCTGAAGGTGCATGTATCCATGCATTTAAACAAAGGCCACATAGTCATTATTCATTTCTGAATGATGTGGGTGTGCACACATCAATAGCTTTTTTGTGTTTTTTTTACGGGAAAAAATAACAACCATTCATTTCTGTATGCACATGCACACCCACACCCACACCCACACCCACATGCACATTTGCTTATGAGACTACTTCTCTAATACAGAATGGAAGCCTCAAACCCACACTATACAGAAAGGCTTTAAACTGTTTGCCTAATAAAGGCTTCAACTTGTTTCCATATTTCATTATCTTTTCAAGAAAGGGTTACACTACTAGCATATTTTTTTTTTTTTTTTTTTCAAAGAGACATCTTCATGCTGGACAGAAGATGGGTGCATGGATGGTGATAATAGTGATAAAAAAAAATTTTTAGCCTGGGAAGAACTGTGTGCACGTTCTGCTGGTCTGAATACATGCTAGTGAGTACAGAACGCTAGGTATACAAAAAAGTTATGACACAAAAAAACACATAAGAGCATTGCTAAGGCACGAGCAGCATTCATCATGCTAAAGAACATCTGGGCCTCAGGAGAGATCAGAGGACAACAAAATTGTGTATCTTCAATTCAAACGTCAAGTCAGTTCTGCTCTACGGCTGCGAGACTTGGAGAATGACCAAGGCAATACAGCAAAAAATTCAGACCTTCATCAACACCTGTCTGAGGCACATCTTCAAATCAGATGGTCAGAAAAGATCAACAATGAAGACCTATGGAAGCAAGCAGGACAGGAAACCAGTGGCCAAGCAGATTCTGCGGAGGAAGTTGGGCTGGATTAGATACTCTCAGGAAGCCAGCATCCAGCACCACACGCCAAGCCCTGACATGGAACCCGCAGGGGAAAAGGAAGAGAGGCCGACCTCGCAGCAGCTGGAGGCGAGACACTGAGGCAGAGATAAAGAGGCAGGGGACCAACTGGACAGGCATTCAGTGAGCAGTCCAGAACCGAGTGCAATGGTAGAGTGTTGTTGATGGCCTATGCTTACCCTCGAGCTGGGCCTAAGTATGGAAGTAAGCATTGCTGATCATAACAAGCCAGATTATTAATTAACTTTGTATAAAAACTAAGACTGTAAGCACTGGAATGAATAATCATTTTAAAAAAGAAGTTTTTTTTTTTTTAAGTGTGCAGTAAAAGAAATAGGCATCAATTAATTGCAGTGTATAACATTTATTTTCTGACCTGTCCACACACATAGTTTTTCACCTGTCCATAGCCAAAGTTTTCACCTCAGCTGTGCAAAACCACCTATTTATCAAACCAGCGATCATTTCAAGATCTATAATGTACTAGACCACAAAGAAACATGAAAACACAACACAGTTTATTGATATCTGCCATCTTGTCAACTAGCACCTGAATTTAGACGGCCTTCTCTCGCCATAGGGATTGGCCAATGCCTCCAGACTAAGACAGTCACTGGCATTAAACACAATGGTGTTGATATCATCAGGAGTTCTTCAAATGGCAGTTATTGTGAAACAAATCTCAGGCTGTTGTGATGATTAACCTATGCTGGCAAAATAACTCTGAACTTTCATTTTTCCTTAGCAGATCTTTTCAAAATTGTCCTCAGCACAGATAGCAGCATTCACCACATGTCCAACACAATTGTACAGTCCCACCAAGGCTTCTAGGCAAATCAATGACCACAATGAAGACCTCAGACAGGTGTTGATGAAGGTCTGAATTTTTTGCTGTATTGCCTTGGTCATTCTCCAAGGTCTCGCAGCCATAGAGCAGAACTGACTTGACGTTTGAATTCAAGATATGCAATTTTGTTGTCCTGATCTCTCCTGAGGCCTGAAGGGTCTCCTGAGAACACCTCACTTCAGCATGTTTCTCATCCTTTGATATATTTGTTTGCTGTAGATTCTAATACCATGTTAACAATGCTGGTATGTGTAGCACTAAAACAGAAGTAAGTAAAGCTGTGCACAGAAAAAAAAAAAAATCGTGACATTCTCGCAAAAAAAAGGATGACTTTAAAAAAAAATCACAGTCCCTCCTTACACCCCCCTCTCCCCAACCCCATTGCCCAAGCAAGAAATTTATCCTGATATTGAGATATGAAGATCTACACAGTTCAGTTCAGTTCAGTTCAGTGGTTTATTAATGTCTTTTCATCGCCAGATATTAGACATTTTGTGTAAAAAAAAAAAAAACCCACCTCCACACTAAACTCCACATTAGTACTTTCAAACCCACATCTGATGTAT
Source organism: Conus betulinus (assembly GCA_016801955.1). NCBI lineage: Eukaryota > Metazoa > Mollusca > Gastropoda > Neogastropoda > Conidae > Conus > Conus betulinus. The sequence goes on from JADBJO010002542.1 coordinate 214,057, forward strand.
GCATATTTACATAAGTGAAATACCCTTGTGGTACACAAAATTGTTGATATTTACAAAAATTTTGCAGCCTGTGACTGCGAAATAACCATCGCAATTTCAGCAACATATGAACCATATAAGACAATATTGACATTATCAAAGTATTCAACTAAATATCTTTCTCTTGATAGAGCGGGGTCAACACTGAGCATTCAAACAAAAGATCTACACAAAAATTCACACATTGCCAATACACATATTTGTTAGCATTTACACATTTCAATCAGCTGCCAGTATTTTGGTCTAAAAACAAATATATTGATTGGAAAAAAAAAAAAAAACGCAGTAAAGACTGGTAAGTGGTTGTCAAGAAGCCTCCCATTTTAACACTCAGTATCAGATTCTACTTATTAAAGATACTGGGGAAATCACACGAAGTTGTGTATAAAAGGCTGGTCAAATGTAGTACAAACAAACCTTCATGAATCGTTGTACCACACACAAATATAGTATGAATAACACAACAACAACAACAAAGCTTTTGATTGTGATCAGGCTCTGTTCACCATGGATGCAAAATCAAATTACCAAAACTGGTGAAATGTGCCTGACCAAATAAGCAATACAGCATAGAGACAAAAACAAAGTATAACAAATAAACAAAAAACCTGGCTTAAAGTAAAATGAAATGAAATGAAAAATGAAATGACACACATGAAAAAATTACACCCAAACCACAAAAAGAGTCCCTCCCGTAAAAAAACGGGAATGGTGAGATCTAACCTCCTATCAATCGTGGAGACGGGCTTTGATGATTTCAGGTAAAACTAGTTAATTCCTGTCACAAACTAGTTATTCCACATCACATTATACTCAATAGATGCTCACAAAAATGCTACCAATCTACATTTCCACCGGAACCTCAAAGTTGAATTTCATCCAAAGATGAGTCTAAGACGTAGCTCAATTTCCTGACCAGTGCTGCGGGTGTCTGTATCTCTCGGGCCTGGTCACAGCTGGGATATGTTATGAAAGTAAGCTTAGAGTATACCCCTGTCATGCAGTCTCAAACATGAATGGAAATCTGTAGCACCATCTTCATCATCCTCACCCTCACACCTCCTCATGAAAAAAGGCCTCAAATTCTGTGTCCCTTCACGCCCCGCTCTCATGGTAACCACGGTTTTGATTACCTCTCCACGTCTATCCTCTTGCTTTGGTTCAGTCAGGGTCACAGGTATTGGCAAACTCCAAGGAACTGTTGTTGTTGGACGGATATAGTCGTGCCCTCGAGAGGAAAAAACTCACTCACACTGGCTCCATGACTCTGCAAGTATTGTTAACACGGGAGGGGGAGGGGGCTTAGTAGGAGTAGATGGTGTCCTGTGTATGTTGGATCAGAACAGGCGCCACTGAACACCACTGAAGTGACTCGGCAGACATGAGACAGACAGCTCCATGTGCATTATCACTGCTAGGGTTGTGGCTGTGTACAGGGGACTGGAATGAGTAAACTGGGTGCGATGCCACTGAAGTGGCACAGAAGATGATACTGAATAAAAAAAATTTATATTGTTTAGGGCACAACTGGTCTTTTCAATCCAAAAAAGTGAATAATAAAACATGATTCCGGTTTCTTTCCACAAAAAACACACACACACACAAAAAACCCAAACCACCAGGAAATCCTCATGGGACAGCTGGCATGATAACATCATGATAACATTGATAGACTGAGATGTTCTACTGATATGGATTTGTTCAAAACGGCCTGCGGCATCCAAATCCATCTCATCATCCCATTTCTCCTCTCTCCCACTTGATCCACACCCATGTATGGTGACGGGGGAAACCAGATCACGTTTAATCAAAAACTATAACGGATGATGATAACAGTCAGTCTCTGCGTTTTGACACTCTCAGCTTTGTCAGTCAAGGCGCTCCACCTCCATGGCATTCTGAATAGCACAGTACACAAGCAGCAGGAACACACCAAAGTAGTCCCATGGAATGTCTAGTAACAACTTCCTCAGGAACACAATGCCAGATTCTGTGCCACTAAAGAAATAGAAAATGGCAAAGACTGACAAGAGAAACATAGGCACTGACATCACTGCACGCACACGGCGCACAGCAGCTGGAGACATTCTACCATAGACGCGATTCCTCACAACCTCAGTGTTCTCCACCCAGGCACCAATTTGCTCTAAGCTGGTTTCCATGAAGTTGAGGACACACCAGAGAAAAGGTAATACTCGGCCCCGTGCCAGTAGAACACAAAAGCAAAACACAAAACGGACCCCATCACCCGAAGACCCAGTCCAGCCTGAGAACCACCCACAGGAATAAAGATGTACCTGGTCATGAAATCATACAGTCCTCTGTCGAAGGACCTCCACATGTCACTATAGCAGTAGATATAACTGATGCAGGCGGGTACCGCAGGGGCTTCAAACCATCCAGGCGGGCCAGCTGAGCAGGAATCCCAAAGAGGATCACATACTTCACCATGAACAGCTGACCCAGGCTATAGCCTATGGCTGCCACCGTCACCCGGGACTGCTGAGCGAGAAAGCGTTTCATTTCTGCTGATGGCGTATGGGTAGATAAAGTGCAGAATGACACACAGCAGCACCGCCCAGAACAGGATACGCAGAAGCTCCCCACACAGCCCAGCAATTTTTCCAGGTCCATGCGTGTGGCTCTCTGAACTGCCTGTGAAACTTGTTGTAAGTGATTAAAGGCCCTCCGGTGAAAAATAACGGGAAGTAGAAGACGTAGAAAAACAGTCCAGCCAGGTGGGCTTCTCAACCAGAGGAATGGAGCTGGTGGGTGTGCACTCTTTACACTGATTGTATTGTTGGTGGTCTGACAGTCTGGCTCTTCAGCAGAAGATGTGGGTGCCGACTGGGACTGCTGCACCCCCACACATTCTAATGCAAAGGATGTGGATCGTTGGAACAGAGCTCCCCAAGTGAGTATACTCAAATACAACCAGTCATCCACGTCAGTGCTATGGTTGTAACCATTTGCCCACTGAGAAATGGCATTCTCCCAGACATTCAGAGTGGTCAGAAAGAGGAGGGCAGTCAGCCACACTGCTTTAGCGCTACCAAGTTTAGCCACCAGGTACAGAGCCACTGGCATCACACTCAACACCACCACAGTCCTGAAACTTAACAGGCAACATGCCCCTAGCAAGCCATACAGCGCTGACAATGCGGCTTTGATCTTCAACGAGCTGATACACCTGGAAATGGAACATGACAACAATACATGACCACATATCCATGGAAACATATTCCACACACAGGAAGACCATAATGACCATTCATAGTCAGCAGTGTCATTGGTCTCCCAATCACAGCCCATCCATCATCAATATGAATGGGTTCGTTTTTTCTTTGGGCATCCTCTGAGGCATGATAAAGGGAACAGAACATGTACAATATTGTCAAACACTCAGTTGTCCAGTACAAACATTGCTCCCAAATCGGAAGCGGTGCAGGAACATTTCGATATGGCATGTTGACCTTTAAAGCAATTCAGTATAGCACCAAGACTTGTGAGAATGAAAGCTATACCACCAACAAATGTTGTTTTTTTTAATTTACTTGCTGTTAAAGAGCTATACAATAACAGCAGCCAGCTGAAGCACGGGCAATGTGACCAAGGCAGACCACTGATGACGAACAAGGGCACAATGAAGACCAGCCTCCAGAGCCGTGACACAGACACAGTCACATGGGAACATCCTACCCTTGACATATCATCCTGAAGACACCTGTGCAGTTATGGCACCGAGAAGTTCAAGATGAAAAGAGCTTGTATAATTCAGGCAAAGAAGATCAGGAGGAAGCATGGCCTACCTTGTGTAACTTCTTTCTCTCCTGCAACGTCTGTGGCCAACCGTGTGCCTCAAGTGACAGGCTTCTTCATCGCTTAGCAGCCCACCAACCTGCCAGATGAAGCCTATAATCATCACAATAACATATGAGAAGCTGGGATAACACCAAAAGAATGAATGACTTTGGCAATATGTTTGAGATCCTTGAAGACCTAATGTACTCCAGTGACACAATCCACAGGTTGAGGTATGTTAAACTGATGTAAAAATAAGAAGTACAGAGTGCATGTGTTGGAGATGACTAATGTTGAGTAACATCTCTTGTGTGCAATGGTGGCACTATTATTAGAATCATAATGTCAAAGCGTGGGGAGAAGTATTTTCACATCTTGTTTCAGCAGTTAGTTTTAAACTTCAAATCATTTTCTTTCTCATCTGTCAAAAAAAAAAAATATTGACAGAACAGAAAAAGTTTTCACAGTTATTGATAGAACAGAAGAATTTCCAACAGTTTCATTTGCATACAAATCTTGGTCTACGTCTCCACTCATGAGAAGCTACTGGAATCGGACTCTTCAAATGACCTGCTTTCATTCAAGTACACCACCTTCCACTCCACTACATTCACTGACAAGGAAGTTGTCAGGGTGAATCACAACAAATGGGTCAGGAATCACAACAAATGGGTCAGGAATCTTCATCTGGGAAAAAAAAGATATGGCGAGTGATATGGCAGCGTCTGATCAAAATGTCACCTTCATATTATGTCGTCCATTCCATATGCCCTGACCCCAAGGCTGGGAACGCAGAGACAGGCATCCTGACGGGACAGACTGACGCTGTGAGCAGAGTATTCCGGAACTTCATGAACAGCCATGATCGTGGGTAAAACCGTAAAGTAGTTGACCACTGGACTGCAGGACGCAGATCTCCACTTGCCGCCTCAGGTGTACTCACAGGTGGCCTTCCAGATGGTGAGGACACTGGACACCGGGTCTGAATCAGAACAAACCCTGTTGAAAGTCTGGTCCGAACCTCATTATGACCACATGCATCTGCAACAGACAACAGTTCCTCCCACTTTGGTGATAAAGCAAGAGTGATTTCAAAACAAAAATGTTGACGCAGGATGTATAGTGTAATCATTATTGATTCACCCCGCTGTAGGTATCACAGAGCTATTGTTTGAAAACTGATGTATTCTACAAATACAACCACACAATTAAACTTTCTCTCAATCTGCATTTCTTCGTTTCTGATTGACTTTTGTTTTTCTTTCAGCCTCTTTTCGATTCCTGACTTGATCCCTTCATCTCACATAGTCCCCCCCCCCCCCCCCCCCCCCCCCCCCCCCCCCCCCCCCCCCCCCGTCCATGACCTTGTTGACAGTCCCCCTATTCCTTCTTTGCTCCCTCTGCTGCTGCTTTCTGTGGCTGAGCAGCATTCTCTCTCTCTGTCCTGGCCATTTATATCTTCCTACGTTTCTTTCTTTTCTTTTCTTAATAAATCCCTACAAGTCCATAACACACTGATGTGTGCGTGTGCGCAATTATGTGTCATTCTGTGTGTGTGTGTGTGTGTGTGTGTGTGTGTGTGTCAGCGTGCGTAAGTGTGTGTGTATGCATGCGTGCTTAAGTGTGTGTGTGTGTGTGTGTGTGTGTGTGTGTGTGTGTGTGTGTGTGTTATCTTTATGGGGGCGAAGAAATTCATAAAAGAATGAGAAGCTGAGGGGATAAAACACTTGCGATGGGGGGTGGGGGGTGCGGCGGGGGACTAGGAATGGGACGAACAGCGATAGGGGGATAATCCATGGCCCACTCCCAATACGGATATTCTGATTCTGTTATCTGTGGTGGCAGTTTTGAAGTACCACTTGTTAACCAGTTTTTAAGTACCACTTGTTAACCCTCGTATCTCCTGCCCAACCGCACACACACACACACACACACACACACACTGAAGCACCATCTGATGATGTCACAAAATCTCTCTCTCTCTCTCTCTCTCTCTCTCTCTACCTGAGGTTCCTTTGCAGCCAGGTGTCTTCGTTGTTTAAGCGACAAAAGAGAGCCGCGTATCCCTGATAATACAATTTGATTGACGCGGTGTTATTTGCTCATTCGGTGATATGACCGTGCACCTAAATGTAATCAACAGGCCTATACTGTGACGGTCACCGGCGCGTGTTTTTATTCTGTTTACACTGATTGAAAGCAGACGACAGTTTTGATTTTTGTTTCCCATGAGAAGACCGCAAATTGTAGGAAACACCTCCACTTCCGAAACATCCCACACGTCTTCCGGTCTGCCCAAACTTGGCACTCCTCTGAGCGGAATGCAGTAGGTTCGGAACTGAGCACAGAGATAGAAAGTTTTCATTTTATGTTCAGCCCCTCCTCGTCTGTGTCTCAAAGGTAAGTGATGTATTTGAAATTATGGCCAATGCTTGCACTGCCCTTGTCCTGCAAAGAAATTCTTTTCGTCAAAGATTTATCGGGAAATCCAAACTTGAAATTATCAGTTTATCCTCCCGTCCTCTCCCACTCCCGACAAAAATTGCGAATCGATGACAATATCAGTGCATGAGTAAATCTGAATCAGAAATTTCAGTAGAATTAGAGCAAAGTAGCTCTCCCAAATCGTCCTACGGCATAGAACGTTAGTTACTGTGAGTTGATCTACTGATTAAGTGATGAAAATTTTTTACGTTGTTAGACCCCCGTTTGATCGTGTTCCAGTTATGCGCGCCTCCTTTGGAAACTCCATCATATTTCAGCATCCGATTCTTTGATCGTATCGTGAGCCTTCGCTTGAAATGGCTTATGACAGTTTCAGACAGGCAGAATACGAGATGGTAGTATTTCTTAGATTGTTTTATCTATTAGTTATCAGCCTACCCCAGAGCGTCGTGGAGGCCGCAACCATCGACACCTTTGTGTCAAGGGCCACCAAACTCACTATATATAGGCTGTGTGTGTGTGTGTGTGTGTGTGTGTGTGTGTGTGTGTGTGTGTGCGCGCGCGCGCGCGCGCGCGCGCGCTTCCAACCTCCTCCACAGTGACAGAATAATCAACTGGTTGATTGCGGTCGCTTCCCTGGAAGAAGAAGTCATTGCCCACCTCCACCCCCCCACCACCACCACCCCCTTTTACTTATTTGTTCAGCATATGTTTGTTCACATGATTTATTTCTTCAGTTCTGCATCCTTTACTTCTCCTTTACAACTGCTTACTTCTCTGGGTTTTTTTTTCTTCCTTCTTAGTTCTTTACTTTGCACAACTGGAATTACACTAGTTATAGGAGAGGTGTTAGTGCATCATAGAATGGAACTTTTGGAAGATCCGTTACATTTGGTGCACTTTCTCCCAGTCAGTCTTTTAGTTTGACACTTTTGCTTACTTTAGGAAGGGAAACTTTTCAAAGTTTTTTTCCCCTAAATTTGGCATTAAGATTAAATTTGAGAAAGATATCTTGTCAGCTGTAGATTTGATCATTCTGTGAGTTTTGTGGCCTGCAGATCTCCTGGGCTTGATGCACTGATCAACTATTCTGTGAGTGTGATTCTATCAAAATGATAGGAGATCAAAGGAGATAGAAGACAAGGAGAACACAAAACTGGTTTGGCTTGATGTGGAATGGAGTGGTAGATTTCTTTCATTATTTATTCCTCATCATTCTAACTGGGCATGGCATCAGCTTTGAATAATGAAATATCTACGTATAGACCGTAGCAGAGCAAATTTTAGAGAAAGAACATAATGCATGAAGCTTAGGCCAAAAATCCTGATGCTAATCCAGAGTCTGTTCTTCTGGCAGCCAGAAAATTGTCTCAAAGTGTACAACAAGGCAGATTGCTGAATTCTTTCACATCATTATAAATTCAGATTTTAGCATACTGCAGTAAGCCAGCCAGACAGAGGGGCCATACTTACCTGGAAAGCTGAGATGACCCAACATTTTGTTTTCAGGTAGCCTGACAGGTCTATTGCTCAGAAAAATCTGTATATTTCTGGTTGAAAAAATTTGCTGGCACTAAACAAATGCAAGTCTTGTGTAACTGATCAACAGAGAGCGTTCAGTAATGAAAGAGGGCACCTGAAGCTGGTCTCACATGTCAATTTACAATCATTGGAGTTTATACACACTAACACAGTGCACAGGATTGC
>JADBJO010002542.1:229548-234548 GCA_016801955.1 Conus betulinus
ACCATTTTCAGGATTTTGTCTTCCTTAAGACATCCGTACAACATTTTTCCGTACTAAACAACCAGAGCCCTGAAAGCAATGGCAGAAGCAGCAGCAGAGAGGTGTTTAAGCTGGATCTGGTTAAGGAGGAACAAAAGTGAACTTCATAAGGCTTAACTTTCCTACAGATATCAGGTTTCCCAGTGGCTCAGTGGTTAGTGTGCGAGTCATTAAGTGGAAAATGAGCATGTCCAGAGGGGCATGGTTTGAATCCCAGCCATGGCTCGTCCCAAGATGGGGAAAAAAAAAGGGGCAGCAGAGGGACATCCGGAGTCATGAACTGGGTGGCCCAACCCCCCTAGAGTGTCAGGAGATAAGGGCCGAAACACTTGCTTGAAGGGGGCTTCTCTTGTGGGGACTCTCTGCTGCCACGCTGTCCACAAGTTTCTTTCTACCGCTGTGGGGCGATACAGCCAGATAAACCACTCAACACTGAGCATCTCATTGAGTGCTGAGCTGTCTGGTTTGCATTTTCTGTAGATCTTGACATCTTAATTCATAATTGCTTTCAGTCCTGATGTGTGGTTGGTGTTGACTGCATGCCAGGACAAGCGAACCTACGTACTAGTCTGTACATCTCATTAAAACTAGTATCAACCTACAAGCATTTGTTCATTACCTGCTTCTCTACCGACATAAGTGGCCAATCCCTGTCTGGTTGATATGTATAAAAAATAATTAACTTAACGTTAAGCTCACCTTAGGTGAGTTATGGCTCTGTGTCATTTTTCAGTGGAGACCCTGAACTGGTTTCTGAAGGGCATCGCCAACACTGAGAACGTCAACGAGTGTCCATGCAGTCGCTACTACTGTGAAAACCACCGGGGTCAGCGCTTCTACAGGTCGCCGTGGCTGTGATTCCCAGCCTGGCCATACCACGCAAGTCAGCGTCAGGTTTATACTAATGTTAGAGGAAGGATTTGTAGGAAATGAGTGCCTGGTTTACACTAATGTTAGAGAGAAACTCTCAAAGGATTGCAGGAAATCAGTGTCTGGTTTACACTAATGTTAGAGGAAGGATTGCAGGAAATCAGTGTCTGGTTTACACTAATGTTAGAGGAAGGATTGTAGGAAATCAGTGCCTGGTTTACACTAATGTTAGAGGAAGGATTGTAGGAAATCAGTGCCTGGTTTACACTAACGTTAGAAGAAGGATTGTAGGAAATCAGTGCCTGGTTTACACTAATGTTAGAGGAAGCATTGTAGGAATCAGTGCCTGGTTTACACTAACGTTAGAGGAAGGATTGTAGGAAATCAAAGCGTGGTTTACACTAATGTTAGAGGAAGGATTGTAGAAAATCAGTGCCTGGTTTACACTAATGTTAGAAGAAGGATTGTAGGAAATCAATGCCTGGTTTACACTAATGTTAGAGGAAGGATTGTAGGAAATCAGTGCCTGTTTACACTGATGTTAGAGGAAGGATTGTAGAAATCAGTGTCTGGTTTACACTAATGTTAGAGGAAGGATTGCAGGAAATCAATGCCTGGTTTACACTAACGATAGAGGAAGGATTGCTGGAAATCAGTGCCTGGTTTAGAGAGAGGGGACTCTTGAAGACTAAAGTGTGGTTTGATAAGGGGATATCAGGGAGTTTGTTTCTAGTATGGAGCAGGGATTCCTGAGAGTTAAGAGTCTGGGTTAGAGAGGGGGTTTCTGAAAAGTAATCGTTCAGTTTAGAGAAGATATTCTGGAGAATACCTCATGTAGAGAAGACATGCCTAATGTTAATGTTTAAAAACATGGCAGTCATGATAGTTCCTGCTTAAACAGGACATTCCTTAAAGTTAGTGTACACTTTTGACAAGACATTCGCATCCTTAAAGTTGGTGTTTAGTTTATTCCTGGCAGTGTTCAGTTTAAAGGCAAGACATTCCTGAAATGTTTTACTTCAGATGGAACATTCCTGAAAGGGCTTACTTAGACAGGACACTTATGAAAGATTGTGTCCAGTTTTGACAGGACATTCCTGAAAGTTAGCATTTAGTTTTGAGAGGACTTTCCTCAATTTTCATTTAGTTTTGACAGGACATTCCTGAAAGTTAGCATTTATTTTTGACAGGACTTTCTTTATTTTCATTTAGTTTTGACAGACATTCCTGAAAGTTTGTGTCTAGTTTTGACGGGACATTCCTGAAATTTTGTGTTAAGTTTTGACAAGGCATTCCTGAATCAGTGAATATTATTTTGACAGGATTTCCTAAATGTTAGCGTGTAGTTTAGACAGGACATTCCTGAAAGTTTGTGGTTAGTTTTGACAGGACATTTGTGAAAGTTTTCTTTTTCTTTTCTTTTTTTCTTTTTTGACAAGACATTGCTGAAAGTTTGCGATTAGTGTAGAGAGGACTGTCCTGAATGTTTGTGTGTAATTTAGACAGAAGATTCCTGAAAGTTAGTGTTCAGTTTAGACATGATGTTCCTTAAGGTTAGCACTAACTTTGGACAAGATACTCCTGAAAACGTTTAATGTGGCAAGATGTTCTTGAAAATTATCGTTTGGTTTAGACAGGATGTCCCTGGAAATTAATTATCAGTTTAGTCAGGACATTCCGTAACATTTCTGCTTTGTTCAGAAAGAGCATTTTCTTAAAGTAACGTATGGTTCAACTCTTAACTACCAAGTAAAGGCAAAGTTTTCTTTGCGTATCATTTCTACTATTACCAACTAAACTTTTTTTTAAAAGTCAAATGGTGTTAGATTGAATTTTTGATACTGACATACTTCTTGACAATAAAATTACCAAGCAAAACGTTCACTTCTAGATCACACAAAGATTTGTATATAAATCTAGTTGTGCTTATAGTTTACTGTGCTTGTTGTATGTGTTTGTTTCGGTTATGTCTACTACTGACCTATATGGCTGTTTACCCATTGAAGAGCTGCCAAGTTTGACTCTTTTGTTGTAGCATGCTGTAGATTTTGCTGACATTGCTACACTTTGCAGTGTTACCCTTCTCTTTTTTTGTATCACATCAGATGTGAGCACTGTGTATTGCAGTGTGACCACTGTGTATTGCAGTGCTAATGGCAGGGAAGTGACAGTTTGACCACTGTGTATTGCAGTATTAACGGCAGGGAAGTGACAGTGTGACCACTGTGTTACAGTACTAACGGCAGGGAAGTGACAGTGTGACCACTGTATTACAGTACTAACGGCAGGGAAGTGACAGTGTGACCACTGTATTGCAGTACTAACGGCAGGGAAGTGACAGTGTGACCACTGTGTATTGCAGTACTAACGGCAGGGAAGTGACAGTGTGACCACTGTGTATTGCAGTACTGACGGCAGGGAAGTGACAGTGTGACCACTGTGTATTGCAGTACTAACGGCAGGGAAGTGACAGTGTGACCACTGTGTATTACAGTACTAACAGCAGGGAAGTGACAGTGTGACCACTGTGTATTGCAGTACTGACGGCAGGGAAGTGACAGTGTGACCACTGTATTACAGTACTAACGGCATTGGGAAGTGACAGTGTGACCACTGTATATTGCAGTACTAACGGCAGGGAAGTGACAGTGTGACCACTATGTATTGCAGTACTAACGGCAGGGAAGTGGCAGTGTGACCACTGTGTATTGCAGTACTGACGGCAGGGAAGTGACAGTGTGACCACTGTGTATTGCAGTACTGACGGCAGGGAAGTGACAGTGTGACCACTGTATATTGCAGTACTGACGGCAGGGAAGTGACAGTGTGACCACTGTGTGTTGCAGTACTAACGGCAGGGAAGTGGCAGTGTGACCACTATGTGTTGCAGTACTGACGGCAGGGAAGTGACAGTGTGACCACTGTGTATTGCAGTACTGACGGCAGGGAAGTGACAGTGTGACCACTGTGTATTGCAGTACTGATGGCAGGGAAGTGGCAGTGTGACCACTGTGTATTGCAGTACTGACGGCAGGGAAGTGAGTGTGTGTGACCACTGTGTATTGCAGTACTGACGGCAGGGAAGTGACAGTGTGGCCACTGTATTGCAGTACTGACGGCAGGGAAGTGACAGTGTGACCACTGTATATTGCAGTACTGACGGCAGGGAAGTGACAGTGTGACCACTGTGTGTTGCAGTACTAACGGCAGGGAAGTGACAGTGTTGGACCAAGCCAACACCTTTGCTTACCGTCTGGAGAATGATGTGTGGAACATGAGCACCTGCGAAGAAGACATTGTCATCCTATACTCCCGAGACGACCGCGCTGTAAGTACATGCATGGCTGCCAACTATTGCTTTTCAAACAGATTGTAACTACATGTTATTATACTAGCGAAGTCTAAACTGGGAACAGACCTACGTTGCACCCTACACTGTACCCTCTCCTGTCCTCTCCCATTCCCACACTTTCCAGAATAAGACTAGGGTTTAGATGTTTTTGCCTGTGGACTTTGTGTCATGGATGCTGGACACCTAAAATCAGACATCGTGATTTCTAGTATCCATGGTGGGACAGCAGTGGCTGCTGGACTGCCCAGGGGCAGGTGACCACTTGTGTCCAGCGTGTGATGAATGCTGGAACTGCCGTCTGGGCAAGAAGGATATTTGTCAAACATCTGCAGAGAAGAAATAAAAGTTCTGCATTGCTTTGCCAGTATGGAGAACAGGCCTTAACTTTGCAACAGCTGGAGATTTCATTTTGCAAATATACCATTTTAACTCACTGAGTATTACACCGTCATTATGATATATATCGCACCTCATGATTGGCTGAATCAGAAAGTATTGACCAGTCAGAGTGCAGCAGACAGGTCGTCTAGAATGGGTCACTTGCTGATAAAAGGGGCAGATGTCAATAAACTGTGTTTTGTGTTTTTTTTTTTTCTTCATTTAGTACTTCATAGAATTGTAGATTATCACTGATGAATGGGCTGGTGGTTGTTATCCTGGAGCTGCTGTTCCCTGGGCAGGTCAGTTAAACAACAGTGCCCTTCCCTACTTTCTCAACATGAAGAGGAAAGCTTGGTTG
>JADBJO010002542.1:237048-257048 GCA_016801955.1 Conus betulinus
GCACAAATACAAAAATTATAATGTTAATGCAAAGGGTGTTTTCTACAAGGTCCTCATACAGCAACACAAAATATGTTTTGAATTCTTTGTTCATAGCATATGTCAGCAGTGTTCAATATGTATGGAACCCCCCCCCCCCCCCCCCCCCCCCCCTTTTTTTTTTTTTTTTTTTGTTTGTTAACACAGCATCTACACAGTGTATTGAAGGATCATCCATATTGATTGCTATCCCTCCAACAATAATTCTGAGTATGGTAGCCACTTTTTTTTTTTTAAATCATAGTAACACATATTTAATACATGTACATATTTTTCCAACTTATACCTACAGCTTAACTCAGTCAAAAATATGTCCAGTTTTAGTTTTATGTGAGTTATCCTGCACTTTTAAACAAAGAATTTTGCCCATAAAATAATTAGATCAAAAGTATCTTCAGTTAGTGTTTTATCATCTGTGCCATATAAAATTAATTCAACATGAAATGATAATCTTTCACAGTTACTGCACTTCTCTGGTATTTTTTTTTTCAACATCTTTAAAAAACATCTGTGAGAATGGGCAGTACCATAAATAATGTTGCACAGTATCTCTTTCATTGCAACAAAAGTTGCATTTATCATATCAGTTACTCCCATTTTTTGTAATAGGATATTTGACACTAAAATTCCATGACACAGTTTCAATTGAAACCATTTAAGCTTTTATTTCTTTTATTTTATGAATCTTTTTTAAAACAGTCTTCCAATTAATATATATGGCTAATCAAGTTTCCCACTTCATAAAGACTTTTATGTCGAATATTTCGTGTTTCTCTTAGAGTGATTGTGAAGGTTTGTCTGTGGGCAGATTGGTGCTGAACGGCAAAAGGAAGTACATTGGGAACATGAGTGGTCACACAGGAGGCGCGGGACGTCAGTGCCTTGGGTCGTCGCTCTTCTTTCTTGTGACAGCTCTACTCTCCTCTTGGTTGGCCCGCTCTCTGACCGCCCCCCTCTGTAGTCTCTCGTGTTCAGCATTGGGAAAAGATTCTTTTCGATGAGGAGGAGGGGGGGGGGGGGGGGGGGGGAGGGCTGAAGGGTAGAAGCTGGGGGGCTGGGGGCTGGGGGGTTACTAGAAAGCGGGTAGTGTTAGAGGAGGAGGAGGGAGGGAGGTCAGTTGTCTCTTTTGTTGGTATGACTCTTCTGGGCAGGAAAGGATCTGTCAAAAATGTGTTGATTTCTTTTCAAATCATGGGGGAAAAAACTGTTTTAAAATGCCATTAGTTTGAAGTGTTTTAGGGGGAAATTGAATGGTGGGCAGGATTTTATGTGGGATATTGCAATGTGTGTTGTGCCTCAGGTGAAAGTGTTCAAGCGGTTTAGACAAATACCAAGTAGACACATTTCATTTCATTGTGTCACTCGTCTGTCCCTGTTCGTCAAAGCTTTTTGAAGGAGATCATGAAGAAAATGGCAGGTTGTGATAACTTGATGATCACGGTCATGTTCAGTAAACAAGTGCTACTGCTACTGCTGTGATGCTTCTGTCGCTGCTGAAGCTGGAACCAACACTCACACTCATTTGATTACTACACCTGTGAAGAAACTGGCAGAGCTAAAAGCGGGGAAAATTGAACACCTGTGCATCCTAAGACTTACACGATGTATACCATGCTACAAAGAGCTGCCGAATCTCTACGCTACCAGCCAACATGCCAGCTGAATAGAAATGGGTTTGCAGTGCGTTAAAAGTTTATATGCAAGCCTGCACCTTTGCCTCCATCACTCTTGATTTTTCATGAGGAAACCCCATCAGTAGTTTTGGGCGTACAGGTCTGGATGAAAATGAAAGGGAAGTAATTGGTGATTCATTGAAACAAGATGCAGTCTGGAAGTCTGCTAGTTTCATGGAAGTTAAATGTGATTGTGGATTGGTCTCTAAGCAGTTTCGGAGCTTTTTTTTTTTTTTTTTTTGGATGAAATTGATTCACTAATGTTTCTGTTTATTGTAAAAAAAAAATATATCTTGGCACTATGCAAAAATATGGGATGGGTAAGGAGGGGGGGGCTGTGAAGGTGAGTGAATAATCCTTAGGGCTGTTAGACACGGTCATTGTTGTAGAAATCTCTTTGTGGTACTCAGTTACTTGTTCCTGACTCCTCACCCCCAATCCCCACTCCCCAACATCCCATTCCCCCCCCCCACACACACCTTCCCTGCCAGGAGTTGTCCCCCTCTACCCGTACGGTAACCAGCAAGCACAGTGTGTACATGAGGTCATGTGGGGTGATGACCCTTGTTGGCAAGAGTAACAGAAGAACTCAAAAGATGCCAGTCCTCGGCTGTGAACGTTGTGAAGAAAAAATGTTTTTGGATTCTTTGGAATCTCTCACTGCCCCTCAAAGAAGGCACACTTTTTGTGAAAAAATACAGTCAAGTGCTTGACCGTATGTGATGACCTGCAAAGTACAGAGCAGATAGGATTGCACATGTGTGTACACTTCTCTCTGCCAACTTTGCATATTGCGAATGCACATTATCTCGCTTCGATAGATACAGTTGAATGTGCTGAAAAAAATACAGTCAAGTGCTTGACCGCAAATTATGTCCTGCAAATGCAAACTACAGCGCAGACAGGCTTGCACATGTGTGTACACTTCTCTCTGCCAACTTGCACAATGCGAATGCACATTCTCTCGCTTCGATAGATACAGTCGAGTGTGCTGAACTCTTTAAGAGGGTGCAAGCGTAGACTCAAGTTGTACACCCATGTACCCATAAAGATATGCATTTGTGCGAGCACGGGCAAACTCATTTAAATCTTCTTTAGTCATTCTTTTCATTGGCCCATATGCGCACAGACACAACAAAACTTTGTAGTATGCACATCTGTGCCTATTAGAAAATGTGGATCAGGCTACAGAAACCATAGAGGAAAGGAAGGAATTTGTAAGTGTTGTGTTCTTAACTGCCATTTATTATCTAAAAGTGAACAGTGTAGAAAATCATGCAAATATTCAATGTTCGAAGAAAAAAGAACTTCCAACTGATTGCATTCAGCTATCTGCAGGGGCTGACTTACTGGGGGATCGGTGGAGGAGGCAGCAGTCCATGCCCTGATAATCTCAACAGACTTGGGGAACGATTCCACTTGTCGGTTACAGTTACAGTGACTGCATTCTGTACAGTGTCTGGCAAAACTGTGTGAGTTCACAAGGCTGGCCGTGACACTACGTAAAGCTGTGTGCGTATTAGCACAGGGAGCTTTTCATGTCCCTCTCTGTTCTTTTCAGTCGTTTATACCACTTTACCCAAAGCCGTTCCTATTTTGTGCTGTCCCATGTGTCCGGTATGAATGCTCCAGTAAAGGTAAACGTTTCTCTGTTTCACGGAATTATACCCTCTTCATTTCTTATTTTGCTGTTTCTGCGATATCCGTAATTGTAAACAGACAAATGGAATTCTGCCTTTGCAGTTACAGAAAAACAGTCACTGAAGAATGTTCTTTTTGCACAGAAGAAAATGAATTGACATGGGATTGATTTATTTTTGAGGTAACACAAAAAGAAAAGAGAAAAGCAATGTTCATATGTAAATAACAAGACAAACAGAGGAGAAAACACCAACGTACCCTCTGGTATTTGGTGAAACCACATTGTATATATATTCATAACAGGCATTTTATTTTTTAGGTAACAAAAAAAAAAAAAAATATATTCATAACAGGCATTTTATTTTTTAGGTAACACAAAAAAAAAAGGAAAAAGACAAGCAATGTTCACACACACACACACATACTTTGCACCGAGTGTATCAGCATGGAAAGTTTGTATTGTGCCTTCATAAACTACCAGAGGGTTGTATGTTGGTGTTTTTCTCTTCCTCTGTTTGTTTGTCTTCTCCCCCTCTTCCCCCCCAGCACTTTTTTGAATGGTACAGTAAATGAAGAGTAAATATTGGGAGTGTTGACACAATGTAGTAAACTCGCCGTTTTCCGTTTTTCAAGAAATGCATGAATGTTGTTTTTAAATGTATTGGAAATGAGGTCTATATTTGAACATGTTTATACTGCTTTTTTTGTACTTCTTGAAATGAATTTTAAGGAGGGTTTGGTGCCAGTTGCACCATTTTCTTTTTAAATTCAACTTTGAATTTTTTTTTTATTTGATTGTGGATAACAGAGTTTATGGTGATGTTTATGAATTTGCTCATCACAAGATCGCGCTCGCCTACAGAGAAGGTGAATGGGACAACTGCCCTTGATGAAACTGATGAGCATTGTGCATGATTGATTTCTGTCTTTCGTTACCCATTTACCAAGGTGTGTTGTGCTACACCTGATCGACTGTGCTGATACAACTATGCAGGATGTTTTTTTTTCAGACGTGGGGCTCTGGATAAGATGTCAGCTGGCGTGGTGTGTTGGTGTGTGTGTGTGTGTGTGTTGCTGTCCTTTGTAAAGAGTGCTTCCTCTTGCGCTGGAGCAGTGTAATGAATATATTTCCTTGGTGCTTTGTCACAGGTGAAAACCAGATTGGGAATCCACAGAAATGAATGTGTGTGTGTGTGTATGATATGTAGTATGCTTATTTTCCTGGACAATTTGCCTGTGTCTTGAATTAAAAAGTAATTGTCCCCTGTATCATGCCCATCTCTAATCACAGGAAAAACTTTTGGGTTTGTTTGAATACATTTTGCCTGAAAAAGGATGTACCAAAATTTTGGTTAGCACAGTTGAATCGATAGCCTCCAACTTATTATTGGGTAACCGAAAATTTGACCAACAACGAAAAAGAACATTTCAGTCCTAACAATTTCCAGAGAGTTAGATGCACCCAAGTGTACATTCATTTATTATTATTTTATCATTGTGGTCTTTGTGAAAGTATTGCGTGTTGGATCTAGGCCCATTTTTTGGGGGTCTTTTTTTTTGTTGTTAGTTTGTTTTTTTTTTCCCAGTAGAGGATATATGAATCTCAGTGTGATGAAAAAAAAGTTTTAGTGTCAAATGTATGATTAATATTTCACATGCATGCAATCACAGGCTTGTATGCACACACACAAACACAAAAAACACGCGTGCGCGCACTCGCACGCACACACGCATGCACATACCCACCCACACACACACACACACACACACACACACACACACACACACACACAGGCATACATGCATGCTCGGACGCATGTGTGCACACACACACTAACATGCATGCATGCATGCACACACACACACACACACACACACACACACACACACACACACACACACATTGTGTGTTGCTTGCAGTGGTGGGAGAATGTTACTTATTAACTGCTGCTTTCCTATACTTGCTGTCTCATATAATGGTGAAGGCAAAATGTGTCACATTGTAAGGAAATTCAAGCAAAGGTAACTTGAAGGTAGATCGTAATGATGTACATTGTTCATACTAAATATGCTGTTCTGTTTCATCTCTCTCTCTCTCTCTCTCTCTGCACAGATGTTTTAGTTTGTTTTCAATAAATCAGATTTATTTGTTCTTTGGAGGAGAAAAATTCCCAAATCTATGTTTCTAATGTTGATTTGAAAGGTTTTTTTTTTTAAGTGATGAATATGGTTTTTTTTGAAGGGGATGTTGATCAGGTATTTATCTGGTTTTTAACATGGTCTAACACACCTGCAAAATGACATGTGGCTGAATTGCCTCTCTAGATAATATTTATTCTTTGTGCAGTCAGATATGAGCTGATATTTCCAGTTTATGTGTTGTGAACATCATTGTGATTGCATTTACTTCTGTTAGCAAGAAGAGATCATTAGGACTTGTGTAACGCATGTCAGTCATATGAAAATGTTTCTGTCAAGGAGCGCGTGAAAGTGATAGTGAACTAATCACCTTTTTTCCGTAGCAATGTGAAAAAACAAAAAGCTCTTAAGGAATGTGTAAATGACCAGCTGTGGTAGAATGGCCTGTTTGCATTTATGTAACATACTCATATGTAGAAAGATGTAAAACGATATTTTGCATGTATTTCCTACCCAATAGAAAGGGGAACCTTGTATTTTACTCCTCATGTTGCCCCTGTCATTGTCTGCAATAAATGCTGAACAATTTCAGACTTTCTGTCTTTCAAACACTGCACGCATGTCTTCTTAGTGTGTGTCCTGTCCAGAGAGCTCAGACAGAGAAAGAGGATGTCTTCCTAGTGTGCTGCCAGTTGCCTAACCGCTCTAGCATTGGACTGTTGGATTAGTCTTATTTCTATTGGGCAGTACTTGCATGACTTCTAGTCCCTGTATTCAAAACATTCAAAATGTCGGGTGAAACAGAGTACTGCTTCCTGAGGATGAAATTTTGGCAGATTCTGTGAAAGGAAGTCATAAACACCTTTGTTTTTGCATATTGTGTAGGGCATCGAGTGCTCTTCTGGTTTTCTATAGAAAGAACAAACAGAAAGATAGGAAAAAAAAAAAGGAAAAAGTGAAAGAAAGTCGGTGCATCTATCTGAAGTAAAAGTCAGGTGCTCAGTGTGTTGGCCGTTACTCATACCAATACATTTTCAGCATGGTTTGTACATCATTTGATAAAAAAAAAAAAGAGAAGAAAACAAGCATTTCATAGTCAACACTACAAAATAAAAGTGCACCTAGCAAATGTGGTGTGCAGCACACTAAATGTACACGATTCAGAGGGTCTGTGAAGATCTTTGAGGAAAGGAGTTGCATTTGGTATGTGAAAATCCTGAGAGGGTTTGTGAAAATGTCAAGGACCCCAAAAACACCAGAGGAGTTGTTTCAGCGACACATGGTTGTAGTGGGCTGAATATAACAATGCGCTGTAAAAATACCAAATTGAGTTTGTGCAAGATGACTTTAAAATGGGATAAATGGTTTTTGAAAAGGTTTTTTTGAAATATGTGAATATTAAGCTTGATGCACATGAAAGCCAGGTTTGCTATTGGCTTAGAGCTTGGTGTCCAACCAGTTATAACCACTGTGTTTATAAATGCTTTCAACGCACCTGTCTCTTTTCACTAGAAATATCTTTCATGGACATGCATTTTGTATTCATGAATGTGCTTCATACTCATAGACACCATTTGCTTTTCCATGTTTACGAGCATAAAAACATTAATGATCAGTTTTCTTGAGAAGCATTCTAATCTGTTCATAGCTGCTTTTCTTTTTAATCACTTTCTTCTCCAAACTCAGAAAAAAAAATCACGCATTTTAGATTTTTTAGGATCATAGACAGTATCTGAAAATGGGCAGATCCCCCACCCATTCCCTTCCCCTGTCTCTCCTCTCCTCTCTTCCCCCCCCCCCCCCCCCCCCCCATATCTCCCCTCCACCCCCCCCCCCCCCCCATCCCCACCCCCCATCCCCTAGCATGTGCTCGTAGAAACAGATTGTGCGAGAATCGCAGTAACCCAACAAAAAAGCAGCAGCTGTGACTGATGTTATTTGAACAGGGAATGAAAGTGTGAATTAGAAAATCAGTGACAGTGAACAGGGAATGACAGTATGAAATACAAAATCAGTGAGAGATCATTCAAGCAATCAGAATGGGTCAGAAAATAGGGGAAAGTCATTCCCTGCGACATGACTGTTATGAAAACCAGTGTTGGTCATAAAAAGCAAAAATAGAATAACTGAGCTCTGCAAAACTAGGACACAAACAAGTTATGAAAGAAACAGATACAACGCGTTTCAACCTTTTGGGTCTTCTGCTGGTACGACAAACAACATTCGAAACAATGGACAAACGGTCACCTGTCACTTCAATATGGGTGCATATTGTGCAGATTTCTTTGTCGGCAGCTGTTTTTCCATTGTGAACACCATGTTGTGTAAGCTTTAATTTATTGCTGTGTTGAGGCACAAACAATTTGTATTATTTCTGGCACAAAGTGGACTGCAAGATACTTTATTGGAAGTCGTCCATATTGCAACAGCAACAGCAGCTGAATGTTACACAGAATGAAGTTATTTAGGAATTGCTGCCATTCCCTGTACACCACAGAGACCACTACTGAAGAAGAAAAAAAAAAGCTTACTGTTCAGGGGTTTTTTTTTTCAGATAAAAGGCGCATACTTATTTATCTTGAAAATTTCAAGTAGTCGTCCTATAGTACATTTCATTTTTATTTTACTTATTTATCTTGAAATTTTTTAAGTAGTCGTCCTATTGTACATTTTGTTTTGATTTTTAAATGATTTTGCTGTGTTTTGATTGTTGTTTTACCTCATTTCATGCTGAACAGTTTTATTATACTCACTAAGGTACATAATCTGAAAATACAACTGTTGTTCCCATGCCAGTTAAGTAGTCGTCACAATACACTTTTTTGCATGTTACATAAAACCATATATATGGCCTTGTTTTTTGCTGCTTCATTTTAGATACACATTATGCAAGGAGTCATTGTTTTGCATTTAAATAAACTGCTAATTATTTATACAATTTTTGCTTTTCTCTGTTTATTCTTTTTTGAAAGAAGGGTTCTGTACACTCTGTGTGTGTGTGTGTGTGTGTGTGTGTGTGTGTGTGTGTGTGTGTGTGTGTGTGTGTGTGCATGTAGACCTGTTTATGGCCATGATATTAGTTATGCTTAAATGGACATGGTCGTACCGAAAGATTTAAGAAGCAGAATAAATAATTTTGCCCCTAATTTGTCTTAGCCCAAGTTCATGAGCAAAAATTCAACAAAGTAGATGACTATTCTCAATAAACCATGAGGAGAAAGTGCTACAAGAGAGTGTGATGATTATTGCCCATGACTGGTCATGGGAGCATTAGTCATATTAACATTTTTAGCCTTATCCTAACAACTTAAACCTGACAACAGAGTAGGTGGCCCTTTCTTGTACCTTCCAATGCACACTGGGCATGACAGCTGATTTGCTGCGTTGCCACCAAGATACAGAGCAAAGAAAACATCTGCCGTGAGTGCGTGTGTGCATGTTGCCACGTCCCTGTGTGCTTGGGAATCTAGCTTGATATGGTCAAGTATAATCACTGAATAGGTGAACAAACAAAAGACTGAGCGATTTAAGTTTTGCTTGAAGAGATTTTGAAGTTAAAAAAAAAGAAGAGCACTGTGAATCTAATGGAAAAGGCCTTGTGTGTGTGTGTGTGTGTGTGTGTGTGTGTGTGTGTGTGTGTGTGTGTGTGTGTGTGTGTGTGCACGCACAAATGTATTGTGTGTGTGTGTGCAAGTGTATTTATGTGAGAGAGAGAGAGTGTGTGTGTGTGTGCGAGTGTATTTGTGTGAGTGTGTGCAGTGTGTGTGTGTACAAGCACAGTGGCTGACCTTCATGATTGTGTCTGACTTCTTATGATGGTTGAGGGCCCTCCGACAGGCTTGTTCGTCTCCTCTACAGTTACATCACAGACTATGCAACATGAATGGCAGGAAAAGAAACCAAGTCATGTAGTGTGCATCAACAGCGTCGATACTTAGAATACTGGCGTTTATAAGGTGGGCAGATCCCTCCAAGGATTATACCAAGCACGCTGTGCCAGCAAATGACTGGTTTCAAAGCGAGGTGACTGCAGACGGAAATTGGGACAGGATTAGAAGACAGAGAGAGAGAGAGAGAGAGAAGTATTGAGGCGCCAAACGAAAAATCAAACAAATTATAAGACTGATTAGGGGGGGGAAAAAGAATATGTGGCGCTAAACGAAAGACCAAACAAATTACAACACAAACACTTCGCGTTGCAACCTTATTGGGTCTTCTTCCGGCAAGACAAACAACACTCAATACAATGAAAACGAAGGACGTACAGACAGTTTCTTATCTCCCATGTGAATGGAGTACACTCAATATACACAATACGCCTACTCACGGGCTCACTCTCTGCGTTAGAGAGAGAGTGTGTGCAAGGCAGACAGGCAGATCGATAGGTTTGGCGATGTTCATCTGTTTAGGACTAGTTAACTTTCAGAGTCATCACAGATGTGCCAATGCATGGAAACTAATCCATGCTACACTATATCATGCATACACGCGCGCGCGCGCGGGGCACACACACACACACACACACAGAGGTGGATGAGAAGATATAATATGTCCACTTAATGGGCTCTCTTTACGCGTTATTACTAATTTAGAGAGAGTGAGAGAATATGTGCGTTTTGAAATAAAAGGGGTAACGCACATGTTAATATGTGTGTGTGTGTGTGTGTATTCATATACGCCAGTGTTGACATCTCTACTGTTAACTTGCTCCGTGGATTTTTCTTTTTTTGTGTGTTTTTTAAGTTTTTTTTTTTCATTAGTTTTTCGGTAAGCTTTTTACCTTTGATTTGCGGTATACAGAAGTGTTTGTCTTTACGGTACGTACCTCGATCCTCATTTCGTGGTAATCCTGTTGAAAATATTTGATCGATGGCTGGTTCTGCTGGTTCAACGTCTTCAATGGCTTCGTCAAGTTCAAGTTCATCATCATCATCATCATCATCAAATCGTCAATAGAATTCTAAAACAGTTTGCTGACAGCGATGTGAGAGATGAACTGGAGACAACTGTTTTAAGTGCCCTGAACTTGCAAAAAAAAAAAAACCTCCAGTACATGGAAAGGGGAAACAGAAGGCGACTAAGGGTAATGACGCAATTGAAAACGTTGACGTCATTGCTCTTCGTGTCACGGAGTTCTTTTGCCTGTTCTCTCTGTCCAGATAGAAAAAGTATTCCAGAAATGTTCACAAACATGTGTGGCAACTGTAGTGGCTGCTGTTCAGGAGGAAAAGGAACAAGCTCAGGCAAAAGCAGATCGTACGAACCTACTGCTGAAATACGATCTGGACAGACTTGAGCAGTACCAGAGGAGGGAAACTATTAAGATCACCGGCCTGGAAGAAGAAAAAAAGGAGAGAAGACACTGAAAAAGAGGTGATGAAGCTTTTTGATCAGCTGGAATGTGGGGTGAAGGCGGAGGACATATCAGTTGTTCACCGGAATGGGAAGCTAGGTGATGCGGGTTCTAGCAAGAAACCACGTCCAGTGTTGGTAAAGTTCACTTCTCTAGGAAATCAAAAGCTGCGGTGATGAAAAAGCGGCAGCTCCTTAAGGATTCTGAGAAGTATAGAAGAGTCTTCATAAATGATGATCTCACGCCTCTTCGAGCACGACTTCTTCACTTGGCCAAGAACCACGACAGCGTCGAGCGTGTGTCCACCCCTCACGACGGAAAGGTCATCTGTCACTTGAAGAAGAGGCTGGCCAGACTGCGGGTGACGTAATCTACCTCGACAGCCCAGACGACCTCTTCCGGATTGGATTGGACCAGATTAACTACCGTCAGCTGGGGTTGTCGAACTACGTGTCCTCGACATAGGATGAACCAGGAGGACCTCGGGCTCACCAACATTCCACTGTTCATTGTTCATTACCTTATTCTGTTGAAAAAACAGCATGTTCTGTTTTTCATTCTGACAATTCAGATGTTTCGTCCGCGCAGTTCCTGATCGTTTACAGTCAGACGTGCACGTGATTTCTTCCGTATCTGCACCTTTTAATCTGTCTTTTTTTATCACTGAATGTCTGTGGTTTAAGAAGTCGCATACAGGATCAAGACTTCGTTAGTTACATAACGCAATTTGATGTTGTGACGTTCACTGAAACCAAAACAGACGTTCAAGACACAGAGTTTATATCGGCTATATTTTCTGATTTGGGTTATTCCGTCGCTTTAGTAAGTAGAAAATATCTTTCACATCAACGATCTGGTGGTATAGCAGTAGCTTATAGATCCAATTATTCAAAAGATATCCAGTTTTTTTTAGAAACAAAATGTGAAAGAGACTGTGTCATGTGGATTAAAATTAAGAAAAATCTTACAGGTTATGATAAAGATGTTCTGGTTGGAGCCGTAATATTCCTCCCGAAGGTAGTGTATATGGTGGTGTTGATTGCTTTGATGATCAGACTAGTCTTACGCGGCATAATTCTGAAGATTATTATGTGCTATTGATGGGTGATTTCAATGCATATACAAAAAATTTACCTGATTTTCTTGATTTAGACCGACACGATGACGATGAAGATAATATGTTTTTTAATGAATTACCCTTCTGCATGGAACAACATGACATCCTTATGAAAGACATTCCCAAGATTTTCGGAGACCAAACAACTATGGTTATAGATTACTGGATTTATGCAAATCTCATAAGCTGCTAATATTCAATGGCAGAGTTGGCAGAGATGCAGAATTAGGAAAATATACAAGTAGTGGATGCACTGTTATTGATTATATCATAGGTTCACCTCATTTGTATCCTCATGTCACAGATTTTGATGTTGATCCTTTTGATGCCATGTTATCAGATGTTCACTGTCCTCTAGTTATGTGTTTAAAAGGTATTCAAGTCAGGCATGATGACCACAGAAAACTGTAAGATGCAGTCTTCAACAATCAGTTGAATATTCAAATGTTAAGTCTGATGCTGGTCAAATCAAAATTAAAAGATGGGATGCTACTACTAAAGCAGAGTATTTCCGAGAAAGTTTGTGTGTTAAAGATGTTGAAGATTTAAACAATTTACTTGACAATGATAATGAATCAGTAGCCAATATAAATGAGTTGTAACACACATTCTTTTGAAAGCCGCCAAGGATACCCTTGGTGAAGTTCAGAAAGGAAACAGAAGACAGTCGTCAAAACATAATCAAAATAAACCTTGGTTTAATATTGTGTGCAAGAATAGGAGGGCCGCTTATTTAGAGCTAAAAATAAAATTAAACAGAATGACTCCATTGGTAATCGTGTAAATTTGTTGATTAAAAGTAAAGATTATAAGAAGGTATTAAGAAAATCAGAAAGAATTCACAACAAAAAATGGCACAAAGAGATTAGGTGTTTAAGGACAAAGCGACCAAAAGAGTACTGGGGGCAAAATAAAAAGGAAACCAAATGTGTCGTGTCCTGTTGGTTTGAATGAACTTTATGACCACTTTAAAAATATGAATCTTCACGTTGATGATGATGGGGGGTGGAAGATGATGTTGAATATGATATAAATTTTGATCTCGAGTTTTTGAATAGACCAATCGAGGATGTAGATGTAGAATCAGCAGTGCAGAAATTGAAAAATGGGAAAGCTCCAGGTGATGACAGGATTATAAACGATATATTAAGAAAGAACAGCGTGCCCTTAATGACAACAATTTATCGTAAACTTTTCAATAAAGTTCTTAACTCAGGTGTGATTCCTGAAGAATGGGTAGTGGGACTTGTTCTACCAATCTACAAAGGGAAAGGCAATAAAGACGACTGTGACAATTATCGTGGAATAACACTGCTTAGCTGCGTAGGTAAATTGTTCACAACGATTTTGAATAATCGATTAACTGATTTTCTTGAAAGTAATAAGCTGCTTTCTGAAAGTCAGGCTGGTTTTCGTCGTCGTGGTCATTCCACATTGGATCATTTATTTGTTTTGAAAAGCCTTGTAGATATTTGCGCTGCTAAAAAAAAAAAAAAGCAATTGTTTTGTGCTTTTGTTGACTTTAGGAAGGCTTTTGATTCTGTGTGGAGATTAGGACTATGGCAAAAACTTGTAAAGCAAGGAGTGAATGGTAAGATTCTCCAGGTGATTGTAAACATGTACCATCAAATTAAATCGTGTGTTTTCAAGCGGTAACAAATCTGATTATTTTAGTAGTTATAGAGGAGTGCGGCAAGGAGAAAATTTGTCTCCGTTTTTTTTTCTTTGTTTTTGAATGACCTCGAACAATATTTTCTGATCACAATTGTACCTCGTTAGATATTGATTTAGTCTTCCTGATGCAGACTTAAGCAGTTATCTTTGTTTTTTTTTTTGCTTTTGTATGCTGATGACACTGTTTTGCTTGCTACCTCATGTGATGCTTTGCAAAAAGCTCTTACTGCGTTTAAAGAGATATTGTACTGGATGGAAACTAACTGTTAATGTACAGAAAACTAAAGTTGTGATATTCAATGGACGTAAGAATAATAAACACGTGTTTAAATTTGGTAACGAAGTCATTGAAATAGTAGATAGTTTTCAAATATTTTGGGAATCTGTTTTAGTAGATCTGGTAAATTTCATAAATGTAAAAAAAAAACATAGGCATGATCAAGCACAAAGTGCAATGTTTTCATTACTCCAAGTCGCTCGAAATAAAAAATTACCCGTGAATATTGTTTTAGATCTATTTGAAAAGATGGTTGTACCTGTGCTATTATATGGCTGTGAAATATGGGGTTATGAAGATATCAAAATCATAGAAAGCTTGCAACTTAAGTTCTAAAGCATTTACTCCCACTTAATCGCAGTACCATGACAGAGTTATATGGGGAACTTGGGATTTATCCGTTGTCTGTGCAAATTAAAACCGAATGATCCGATTCTGGATCTCACTAGCAACTCAAACGGATAAATATTCGAGTAAAAATGTATTGTGTTTTATATGACTTGTATAAAAATGGTATTTATATGTCTGGGTGGATAAAGTGTATACAAATTTTTTTTGTAGAAACAGGCTATGATTGTATTTGGGAAACACAGCAGTTTTCTAAACGAAAGATCGTTATGTAGAAACATTTCTTTATCTTTGAAAGATAACTATGTACGTTCGTGGAATAGGGTGTTACATTCAAGTAATAAATGCCTATTCTATAGAAATTATAAAACAGATTTCAAACGTGAAAATTACATTGAACAATTACCTGATCTATATATATATTTCCCTTAATTAAATTCCGATGTAGTAATCACAAACTCATGATTGAAGTAGGAAGAAGACTTGGTCTTGCCCGCGAGGAACGCTTTTGTAAAGATTGTAAACAAGATGTTGGAGACGAATTTCATTTCATTATGGAATGCCCAAGTATGAAGAGTTACGAGTACGTTTTATTCCCAGAAAGTATACGAGTGTGAGATCTGTTTACAACCTGTGCGACTATTCTCGGCTGGCAAGAATGTTCTGTTAAAGTTGAGTAAATATTTAAAATTCAGCAAAATGGTGTAAGTTTATGATGACCAGCCTGCTCTATGTTTTAGTGATTATGCCATTACGCCTTTAGTACACATAAAACGCTTCCTGCATTTTGCTTAGTCATTTTGTGTCATGTTGAAGTAGATTACATTGTATTTTTTTTTTTGTTTTATGTCCTCCATACCTCCAAAGGGGGTGACAGGATAATTAAATCTTGTGTCTGTCTTTCTGTCTGTCTGTCCATCCATCCATCAATCCCCAAGAACAACTACAGATCAGACGGAAAGCGGAGGAACAGGAGAACAGACACAAGATGAAAGGAAAGCAGTAAACAGACAGACAGGCGGGCAGGCATGCAGGCAGATGGAACAGCGGATCTACATCATATAGACGTGGCGCAAAAAACAAACAACAACAAAGAAAACTGACGGGGAGCCGGCCAGCTGATGGACAGACAGCAGACAGGGATGGAACAGCAGACAGACAGTCAACAGACAAAGATGGAGCAGACAGATGGACAGACGGCACACAGTCGGAACAGCAGACAGACAGTCAACAGACAAAGATGGAGCAGACAGATGGACAGACGGCACACAGTCGGAACAGCAGACAGACAGTCAACAGACAAAGATGGACAAAGATGGACAGACGGCACACAGTCGGAACAGCAGACAGACAGTCAACAGACAAAGATGGAGCAGACAGATGGACAGACGGCACACAGTCGGAACAGCAGACAGACAGTCAACAGACAAAGACAAAGATGGACAGACGGCACACAGTCGGAACAGCAGACAGTCAGTCAACAGACAAAGATGGAACAGACAGATAGACAGACGGCACATAGTGGGAACAGCAGACAGACAGTCAACAGACAAAGATGGAGCAGACAGATGGACAGACGGCACACAGTCGGAACAGCAGACAGACAGGCAACGGATGTAAACCATCACGGTAACCAGCATAGCAACCGACAAACCAGTGAGCAAAGAAAGGGAGAGCACCCGATGGAACCCAACAGAAGGACCGAGTGACGAGAAAACCAGAATGGCAGCTACAAACACACTGGCCACACGCCACAATGAGGATCTTGCACTAAAACACTAGACTCTATTCATTCCATGTAAACGTTTTGGGGCCTACCATAAATTTGAGCCAGCATTTAATGTTAAACTGAAAATCGATCAAAAGAACAACGCCCCACCAATTCTTTCCCTTGTTTGGGGGTGATTTCCACCGATGAAATCACAATCTTGAAATACATGACCTTCCCCTTAGTTGACACACATTTCAGGCCTTTGCACTCACCCGTGACTCTACCTTTG
This sequence comes from Conus betulinus, assembly GCA_016801955.1. Classification (NCBI taxonomy): domain Eukaryota; kingdom Metazoa; phylum Mollusca; class Gastropoda; order Neogastropoda; family Conidae; genus Conus; species Conus betulinus. The sequence continues at coordinate 253,310 of JADBJO010002542.1, forward strand.
CACCAGGTGGTTTCCAAAAAATACTCCCATTTTGTTTGGTTTTAATCTGTTTGCTTGGAACCACCTGGCTTGTACCTTGATAGCCACATGAAAGCAGATGAGGCGAATCAACTTCAGACACAATAAACATTCCCCAAGCAGTCTAACTGCGCCAGTCTATAAATACTCGACCGAAGGCCTTGGCACGTTAGTTTTCGGTGTGCAGCCACTGAATGAAGAGATGTAGGTCTACTTTGCCATATTCATTCCGGTGTCACGGACACTTTTAACTCCCCGAATAGTTTAACTCCCAGGGAGTTAAACTGTTCATATGCAAATGTTTTAACTCCCCGGGGGGCCAAGCAGCCACCCTCTTGTACAAATTATACAAGAGGGTGGCTGCTTGGGACCGATCTGATGAAGTTGTCAAGTGACTCGTGACAGCTGTGGGGGTGTGCGTGTGCCAAACTAAAAACAAAAGTCGGCCAGCCAATCAGAAAACACACACACATTTTTCAATAAAATTCAGAACACGTGGCTAATTCACAGAAACCAATAATATCGAAAGAAACAATTCGACCTGACAAGTCTTGATCTGGCAAGTTGGTGTAGGGAACACACACACACACACACACACACACACACATTTCGAATATATATATATATATATATATATATATATATATATATATATATATATATATATATATATGGTGAGATGCATGGGGGTGGTGAGGTGCGGGGGGGTGGTGGTGGTGGTGGGTGGGAGTCATTCTGGTGGTATGTCAGAATAACTCCCCTGGAGTCAAACTGAAAGACAGAGGGAGTTTCTAGTTTAACATCCAGGGAGTTAAAATTTACAAATGAACAGTTTAACTCCCTAGGAGTTAAACCATTCAGGGAGTTAAAACTTTTCGTTACACCCGGAGAGACACAGACATTCAAAAAGGCAACAAATGGAATAGGATCTACCATCATGGATCATATCGTGTGCAAATCATCCTCATATACGCCATGGAGCGTTTGAGGCGTGACCGGAGAGTAGTCCTGTGCCGCTGGTGACATTGGACAAACACGGCACGGCATAACGATTCTATGGACATTCATACAAACACCAGACACCATGACCAAAACATACACCAAGACCTAGACAAGTAGTCAGTCAGGCAGAATGAAACATGATAGTGATAGCCAAACATGTTCATAACAATGTGGGGGGACACATTACACGTTAGTGCCACGTTTGCTCAGCCACCAAGTGGCTTCAGACAGGCAGCAACTTCCAGGAAACGTCGCGTGACGAGCCATAAGCTTGAGATCGGCTGTCCTGAAGGACTGGATGAATTCGTCTCTGAAACAAGAGATGAGACCTTTCATGTGTGTGTGTGTGTGTGTGTGTGTGTGTGGCGCGCTTGTATGTAAATGTGTCAATTTTTCCGGATTTAGGCAAATATGCTTCAAACTGAGTGTAGCATAGGAGTAAGAGTACTGTAAGTAATGCTAAGTAATTAACAATCTAATATTAAAGGATAGAACATCAAAGGTAAATGCCCCATTGGGCTGTGTAACAAACATTTACAAACTGAGGAAAGAAAAGAGTAGTCATTCAAAATCTTGGACACAGATGACGGACTGGATCCGTCAGATAAACTACAAACGCCCGACTGACGATAATTCCTTGCTCTTGGCAATTGATTAACAGATGTCCTACACCGAGTGTTTCTCCACACATACATCTAAATTTTTACAGAACTTCGTACGAAGGGAATTTAACCGCATTCTGTGCAGTAAACTTCTAATCTCTCTAGACAGAGAAGCAAGGTGATTGCTTGACGAGGTTTTCGAGTTGATTTTACCACAAAATTTAACACAACTCTGATAATACTGAGTATCCGATTTCATTATCAAGTTTCTGAAACTTTCATCCGATGTTTTTTGTTAGAAGAATATTGCATTCTGTTAAATCCAAAGGAATATTAAGGGGAATTGAACCTTCAACATTTCGAGCTGCCTTTCTTGCAGCCTGATCGACTCTCTCATTTGCTGAAATGCCACAATGAGAGGGGACCCAGCAAAAAACTAACTGATGTGCCTTTATCGGATAAAAGATGTATAACATGATTTATTTCTATTATCATCTCCAAACGGATTTTTGAATTTGAAGACTGGATTGCTTCAAGAGCAGATCTAGAATCAGTACATACTAGTACGTGACTGACATTCAGATGGAGATAAAGAATATAATTTAAGGACATTAGGATGGCGGCTAGCTCGGCACTAAATATCGAAAAAATTTCTGCCAAGATGGTACATTTTCTCCACGTTTAAGTCAGGTATTACAAAAAGCTGCCCCTGTCCTACTGTCTTCTAGCACTGAGCCGTCTGTGAAAATTTTTAGGTGGTTCTTGTACTGATTTTCCAGGTGTAAGCATACGGAAATTTTTTTTAGTACGTGGGTGAATCTTTTTTTTGACAAATCTGCATGAATCGTATCAAAGGAGGCCTTTGTTTGTTCCCATCTTGGTACTGGTGAAAAGGATGGTTTAACAGCGATTTCATTACTATTTATGTTGGAATCTCTGATAAGGTTAGAAGTATACGAGTAGATTGATTTTGTAGATTGTATTCCTCTAGCTCGTCTTCCAAAATCTTTTTCAGAATTTAAACAAACTTCTTTTGAACAGAAATTTTTCTGTGTAAAACTCTTCAGAACAAACTTTGACGCAGCTACTTTTCGAACCTCGCTGAGAGGTAGAACTCCAATCTCATTGTATGTTCCTAAGTTGGATGTATGTGTGGGAACACCAAGAGCGAGTTTGTAAGCCTTGCAATCAATGCTCTGCCAATTTATTTAACAGATATTGTGGTGCGCTGAAAAATACTTCCTGAGCATAGGTTAACCTAGATCGCACTAGAGCGGTTGATAGAGGTATTAAAGTCGAAGCGTCTTGGCCCCATGGTTGCTTGTTTATAATCTTAAGAAAGTTTAAACTTTTCCGTGCTTTATTTAATATGTGGTCAATGTGCTGGTTCCATGACAGTTTAGAAGTTAAGATTATACCTAGGAATTTTACTGATTTAACATATTTTATTTCAATGCCATCTAAAGTAAAAACTGGGAGCTTTTCTGGGTCATACCCCAGAATTGAAAAGCATTATATGTGTTTTTTCTAAAGAAAAGTGTGAGCCCGTTTTGTTGTAAAAATACATTTATTTTATCGAGTTCTCGTTGGTATAAAGCTTTTATGTAATTCAGCGACCTCGAAGGGGTTATTCGTTTCATGGTTACTCTCATCCAAAGGCATATATCATCAGCAAATTGAGCTAACTCTGTGCCCTTTCGATAAGCCTTTGGGGTAAATCTGCCATTAAAATATTGAATAAGATAGGAGATATTACTGAACCTTGTGGCAGTCCCATTTGCAATGTTCTCGGATTTGAATAAGTATGTTCTATTTTTGTTTGAATTGATCTATGTTCTAAGAATTCTTGAACACATAATTATACATGTTACCGCTAATTCCAACAGTTTTTAATTTGTATAAAGTCATAGTCTACTATGCCATACTTGATCATAAGCTTTTTTTACGTCAAAGAATGTAGCTAGGATGTTCTTTCGTCTTGCAAATTGTTGTTTCACTTGAGTTGTAAGTTTGACTAGGTGTTCTACTGTGGATCTGCCAGTTTGAAATCCAGCTTGGTTAATCGGTATGACATCATGCTTCTTACAGTAATAAGATAATCTATTTAGCACGATTCG
>JADBJO010002542.1:262048-279548 GCA_016801955.1 Conus betulinus
TGTGTGTGTTTGTGCATGTTTAGGGTGGTGAGGTGCACGCACTGGCATGAGTTCTTGAATGCGCTTGTTAATAAGAGAGGGAGAATGTGAGTATGTTTGTGTGTGCATGCATGCGTGAGCACGCATTAGTGCTAATATGCGTAAGAGAAAGCGTGTGCGCGCGCGCAAACGGAGATTGAAGAATCAAAGAGAGCTTACAAGAGAAAAGTTGAAAACATGTTCCAGAATGGAAATATGCGAGATGCATGGAAAGGAATAAAGGTTTTATCAGGTTCAGGTAAATGTTCAAACCAAAATATTAGTACAAAAAAAAAACAGCAAAAGAACAGAAGCAATTTGCAGAAAAGCTGAACGATTTTTACTGTAGATTTGATGATAAAGATTTTAGTAAAGAATTAAAGGAAGTGAAGGAAGAACTCCAAAGCAATGTTAAAAACGATGTTGATGGAAGTGATTCTGTTGTGATTGAGGAAATGATGTTCAGTTGTTTTTCAAACGTTTAATGTGAGAAAGGCAATGGGCCCTGATAATATCTGTGGAAAATTGTTGAAGGTGTGTGCTTCTCAGCTCTCCTATGTTTACAGTCGTTTGTTTACCTGGTCACTTAGAGAATGTATAATTCCTGTTTTATGGAAAAATGCCACTGTATGTCCTGTTCCCAAAAAAAACGCAACCCAAGCTGTGTTTAAATGATTACCGACCAGTTGCCCTCACATCTGTTGCAATGAAATGTCTTGAAAGAATTGTCCTCAGTTATGTTTTAAAAGATACTACACAGTACCAAGACCCGTTTCAGTTCGCATACCAACAGAACAGATCAACAGATGATGCCACACTCACACTTCTCCATCATGCTTTTTCACACCTCGAAAAACCTGCCTCCTTTGTACGCATTCTCTTTATTGATTTCTCATCAGCATTCAACACCATACAACCACATCTGATGGCAAAGAAACTCATTAACATAAATGTGGGTAACAAGCTCATTCTTTGGATAATTGATTTTCTTACACAGAGGACACAGTGTTCGATATCAAAGTGTTGTTTCGTCTTCCAGAGTCATTTCAACTGGCGCACCCCAGGGTACTGTTTTATCACCAGTGCTTTTTACTCTGTACACAAATGATTGTTCAGGAAGTGATTCAACTTTGTACATTAAATATTCAGATGACTCAGCACTTGTAGATCTTTCCAACTCTGATTCTGTTTACTTCAAGGAGGTTCAAAGATTTGTTGACTGGTGCGATCATAACTATCTTGATCTGAATGTAACAAAAAAACGAAAGAAATGTTGATTGATTTTAGAAAGAATCCAAAAGCTGTACCACACACTTTTATCAAAGGTGCTGAAGTAGAACGTGTTGAATCATACAAATATTTAGGAACTTTTATAGATAATAAGCTGAATTTTAAATCCCATGTTGAGTATGTCCACAAAAAAATGTCAAACCAGATTATATTGTCTTCGCAAGCTGCGATCATTTCATGTGAATACTGACATTCTTCGGACATTTTATTCATGCTTCTTGGAATCTGTTCTAACTTTCTCATTTATGTGTTGGTATGGGTGGGTTGACTGTGAAGAGCAGAAATGTGCTTGAGAAAGTGGTGAACGTGGGAGGAAAAATCGTTGGTGAGAGACAAAAAAGTCTGAGTGAGCTATATAGGTGCCGTGTTAGTTGTAAAGCGAAGAAGATTACGTGTGACCAGACCCACGTCCTTGCAAATCAGTATGACCTTCTTCAGTCAGGACGAAGATATCGATCGGTTAAATGCAGAAGTGTCAGATTTAAACAGTTTACTAAGTATTGGAACTGTTTGCAACAATAGCCAAAAAAAAAAAAATAAATAAATAAAAAAAAAAAATAATAATAATAATAATAACATACTATCTGTTACAAAACTTCTTTGTTTGCATATGTCTACTGCTGCCGTTGTGAAATGTATGTTGGGAAGCCTGTGAATTCCCCTTCTCTATCTCTCTCTCCCTCATTCCCTCCCTCTCTCTCTCTCTCTCTCTCTCTCTCTCTCTCTCTCTCTCTCTCTCTCAGTTGTCTATTTTAAAACGTCTGTGAAAATAACTCATAATTTGTGCAAGAAGGCTTTTACATAAGTTTTTCCACTAGTATACGGGTGCCTGAAAAAAGATGTTTGCATGACAACTTCTGTATGGGTCCATGTCATTGCGTCGACAGCTCATCGCGTCGACAGCTCATTGCGTCGACAGCTCATCGCGTCGACGATCCTAAAATGTGTATGAGCTGTCGTCGCAATGAGCTGTCGACGCGATGAGCTGTCGACGCAATGACATGGACCAGATCCTCTGCACAACATCCTGTATCTATACTTAGACTACATCCTCTAAACTACATCCTGTATCTATAGCCAGACTGCATCCTCTAAACTACATCCTGTATCTATACCCTGACTATATCCTCTAAACTACATCCTGTATATCCAGACTACATCCTCTACACAGTATCCTGTATCTATACCCAGACTACATCCTCTACACATCCTGTGTCGACGCAACGAGCTGTCGACGCATGAGCTGTCGACTTTACGGGTACCTCCCGTTATACTTAGTGAGAGTGAATATCACGTCAGGGTTAGGCCTAATATTGTCCAGTCCATCTCAGATTTTGTAAACCTATATTAAATCTCTGTTGAACTGTCTTCCTGTCAGTGAATGTAAGTTGAAACACCCTAATCTTTCTAAATGATTCTCATTTCTCCAATCATGTAACAGCTGACTCGTTCTCTGGAATTTTACATCTAAACCTGGTTACCTTCTGAATGATGGATTCCAGATTATGATTTCATATGTATGATGTCGTCTTCTCATGACACACTTTATTTATGACGTCCACTTTGGTGACGATTAAGGTGAGCCTGGCCCCGTCTTCAACACCGTGCTGCAGCGCAGTTGACGAGAACATCGACCGATCTACTTGTAAACAGCAAAAGTTGTTAGGCGGTTGTCTATCCTGGTGTGCAGTGGATGTGTGACAGGTAATAACGTCAGTGTTTTACAGAAAAGATTGAACCGAACAGGATTTGGTGCAATGTTTGAGAAACGGCGCTCGAATTACGTCAGAGGACAATGGAAAAACTCGGGTCCATTTTATCTGTTCGCTGTTGGGAACCACAGTGGGATTAGGCGACGTGCTACGTTTTCCTGTGTTTATCCTCAGTCAAAAAGAAATCATCACCCTCATCCCTTATTTTCTTATAATGTTTCTCATCGTCATTCCACTTACAACCATGGAACTGTTTCTGGGACAATTCACAAGTAACGGCCCATCAACTTGCTGGCAGTTTTCTCCCATTTTCAGGGGAGTTGGTATAGGCTGTTTGGTCTTAGCTTCTTTCATCAATATCTTCTATCCGGTTTATATCGCTGTTTCATTGTTTTACATTTTCAAATCTTTCACCACAAATCTGCCATGGAAAAACTGTACCAAGCCGTGGGCTTCTGATTTTTGCCGGGACTATCTGAACACATCCTCGATTTCTTATTGCAAAAAAAGTATGGGATGGAATGTGAGCACAGATGGAGCCTGTTACAACACTAGCGTGTCACGCAAACGAATTATGTCTCTGTGGAATGCCACCCCTTGCTGCTGAGAACGATATCAGACAAAATCTACCGGCGATGGATTACTTCACACGTTATGTATTGAGAACGAACAAAGACGGCTTAGTTTATCTAATCCTAGTTTTGCCGACTTGGGAGAAGTTCATTGGAATATGGTTGGTTGCTTAGTCATGGTTTGGGCCATTTTTGCTCTATCTATGATTAGGGGGATGAGGTGTTTCTCCTGGGTGCTGTATAGTACAATCGTTTATATTTTTGTTGCTTTGGGCATTCAGCTGATATACAATTTCACATCCGACGGAGCCTTTGAGGGGTTCAGATATTTAAATGGTGGAAATTTCAGCTGCTTGCTCAAGGCGAAAGTGTGGGTGGGTGCAGCTGAGGAAGCGTTCTTCACCATGTCATTGAGTACGGGTGCACTGGTCTGCATGGCTAGCTTCAGCACTCTTAAGAGAGACTGCTTCATTGACGCATCTGTCACGGTGGCCGGAAATTTTGCGGCCAGCATTATGTCTTGCTGTATTGTCTTGGCTGTTTTAGGGACCGCTTCAAAAGGAACGACCATTCTCCAGAATATCAGATACACTTCAAGCTTTATTATGTACTCGCATTCAGCAGTTGACATGTATGGAGGCGCTTTTTTTGGTCACTGGTAATCTTCTTTATGATATTCGTCGCAGGCACATCTACAGCGATTGTCTATGTCCAGACCATTGTCACGTCGCTACTCGATCTGTTTCCCCTGTTAAGGTTCTATAAAAATATTTTTCTGGCGATCTTGTGCACTGTTTACGTTTTGCTGGAGCTTCCTCTTGTTACTGATGGTGGATATGACTATATTCGAGTCTTGGAGCATGGAATTTTCTCCTTTAACATTTTTCTTCTGGCCTTTCTGCAGTGCATTTCTTTAGCCTGGATCTATGGAGTTCACCACTTTTTTGAAGACATTAAGTTTATGATAGGCCAGAACGCATTTAATGGTCTTCGCTGGAGAGCACTTAGATATTGCCTTTTTCTCAGCTGGACTATCGTCTGTCCAGTTTTCACCTTTTTGATCGCTTATGAAAAGCTGAAAAAAGTACTTCTAAAGTCCAAAACCACAGAAGGAGTTCTGCACCTGACTGCGTCTTGCATTACTTTGTTGCCAGTGCCGTTGTTTGCCGTGCACTGTCTGTTGACTAAAAGAGGAAGTTTCCTGACCAGGCTGCGTTCAGCGACCACGCCGACAGAAATGTGGGGTCCTGTCCTTTCCAAGCACAGAAATGCCTGGCTGGCCATGGGGAGACGCCTGCTGAAGCCTCCCGAGCAAGGTGACCCACTGTGTAATGAATGGTCTCTATGCTGGATCAAAGATCCGCAATCTGAAAAAGATCCAGGCTCAAAGACCGAGAATCCCACCACGATCAAGGCTGACGATGTCATCTCCAGAGAAGTGGCTTCTGTCTTCCCTGTAACAGTTTCCAGCCTATCCGCCAGGGACCACCATTCTCTCCCAGAATTGTCATAGAAACGGTAGTCTCAAAAGAGTCATTCGCTGACCTGGACAATGACAACGCCAAGACCGGTGATGAATGCCGGGTTTAACAGCAGTTGATCGGAACCATCTGCGACAGATCTGATTACTGTTTCCTGAGGCCCAGCCTCCAGCGTCTGCGATTTCTGGAACCCCTGTTGGTGCTTACAACCCTGTTCAACTCGAGGCAAGGTTCCAGTGACATGACGGTCAACTTCCCCATACACATCTAAAACAAAGGCTCCGAGTTCCTCACTCATGGCCACGATACAAAGAAGCAGCCCTCACGAACTCGATTGTCAAGGCAAATTTGTGAACAATGTGAAGAAGAGAATAGAAAGACCCATGCCTCGTTTTTTTTTTTTTTCTTTTTTTTTTTTTTCCAAATGCGCCAAAAGAAGACAGTGCGCAGAAACTTCAATTCATAAGTGACACACATCCGTAGGTCACAAACACAAAGTATAACATCCGTAGGACACAAACACAAAGTATTCATTATGACAGCAGTTCAAATGAAAACAAAATAAGAGGAGAAAGAAAAACGTAAATGAAAAACTACCGATATACAAAGTAACTAATCAACATTTGGATAAGCTTACATTGTAAAACACACAACATATTAGAACTAGCGATAATCGTATGTTTCAGTTGTGTGGTTTTCTTTTGCATATCTTACAACAAACAAAAAACAAACAAACAAACAAATAAACAAACAAACAAACAAAACAAACAAACAAAAAAAAAAAAGACAGATTAATGTATCCCCCCTTTCTGGAAGGAGTTACCAATACAGATTATGAGAGAGTTAATTACGAAGAGTACGTGGATTCCTACATAATATTTTTCTATTTAGGACATGATTGAAAACTAAATGGCATTATTTCCTTAGAAAACAACTTCCACTTAATCCCTTTCCTCGTCACAAAAATTACATCTGTCATTGCTTACAATGTACATGTTTCCTTTTTAAATGCTGTTAGCTACTAAAATTCTATTGCATAATTCTGTTTGAAACCATCGTAACTTTATTTCTTTTATTTTCTGTATTTTCTTAAGGCCTATTGCCCAGTCTCCTTGGGCGTTTAGCTTCTGTACCCAGCGCATAAAGGATGCAATGTCAAAGATTTCTGTCTCTCCTAACAGGATGTTATAGTATAATCGCGAACTTTTTTGTACATTTGTTAATAACTGTCCGGCTTTGGTTTGTGAGTCATTCTTTTTCTCTTGGATAGTGATGTTTTCTCTCCTCTTTTTATACTCCTTGATTGTGTGTAGACAGCTGCTGTGTTCTAAGCCATCTATATCAATTCCGATTTTTTCTGAAGGTGCTCTGTGGCTTGAAATGCGCCATTATTATCAATACATTTTTCACCTAACGAATATTTTTGTCTGCCCATTTCTTATAGTAAAATGTTTTGTTATCAATGTTGAATTTTTCATTATAAAACAATGGTTCAGCTATTAATTCCTGTTCTTTGTTTGGATGCACTTGTTTATAAAATTGTCTAAAATGCTCTGAAGACATCTTTCCAAAAGTTATTGAGGTTAGTTCTCGCAAAGCAACTGGGTCTATGGCAGTTTAATACCTGTATTTCTGGAAGTAATGATAGTATTATTTTTGACCACTTTGGCTAAGAAAATTTTAGTGCTTGAAAGTATGTCTCGATGCAAAAAAAAAACAAACAAACAAACAAAAAAAAAACCTATTCCACCCATTTCTATGTTATGCATGAAATATGTTTGCTTGATTTTGTCTTTTTTTTTGTGCCCAAGTAAATTGGTAACATGATTTTTGCATTTCTTTACTTTGGTTGTCTGGTGGGTTTGGCAGCAAAATCCAGAGGTAACTGAGTTTTGATAATATCAATCATTTTAATACAGCTACTCTGCCCAGTGGAGTCAAAATTCTTTGTGACCATATCTTAAAGAGAGTCTTCACTTCGAAGAGCTTGTCTGATACGTTGATTTCTGGCATGCGAAAGATCACTTGTAAAACCAGAGTCCCAACATTTTGAACTTAGGGTGATTCCATTTATTTTCTTTTGGTTGAAATATGTGTCTTTACAATCCTTTTTACTTCCTCCTAAACATACGTTTAAAGTTTTCTCTAAATTTATTTTGAGTCCTGAAAATCTTTCAAAGGTATTAAGTGTTTTAAATAGCTTTTCCTAGGAGACTTTGTCATTTTGTAATTTAGAAGTTGTATCGTCTGCAAACAGGTTGATTTTCGATTCAACATCTTTTATGTTTATCCCTTTTTTATGTCCCTGTCTTCCCTAATTTTGCATGCAAGTATCCCTGCACTGAGAACAATAAGACTCGTGCCTCAATTTGTATTGCGTTGCGTTATCCACTTAAGGACTCATGTTTCCTGTTGTTGCTGTTCTTCTTTGTTATTATTATTGCTCGTGTTTAAAAAATGCCAGGTTTCATTAAAGAGCACACGCACACACACACACACGCGCGCTCGGGCTCTCTCTCTCTCTCTCTCTCTCTCTCTCTCTCTCTCTCTCTCTACACACACACACACACACACACACACACACACGCACGCACACACACACACACACACACACACACACACACACACACACACACACACACACATAAATCCTGTACATCTCTCGTTCATTTTCTCACTCTGCCAATAACTTTATCCCTTTGTTCCCACCCTCCCCCAACACATGTGTGGCCCACCCCGTGTCTTCTCCCCAACTCTCTCTCTCTCTCTCTCTCTCTCTCTCTCTCTCTCTCTCTCTCTCTCTCTCTCTCTCTCTCTCACTCACACACACACACACACACACACACACACACACACACACACACACACACACACACACAAGTTCATCATGGTTATCAATAAACCTCGTCGCAAAAAAATAAATAAATTAATAAATCTGTGGCCTTCACGAAGTGTGCTGTTGTGTTAGTGGTGGTTGGATGTAGGCTATTTGTATGTGTTTGTATGTGTGTAGGTGTGTGCACGCGCGCACACGTGTGCGTGAATGTATGCATTCACAACTGTAACCACCTTCGAATTGCGCGTCCACAATCAGATACGCTGTCAACAACATGAAAACTCACAGTGGAATCCTGAATGAATCATGATATGAGGAGACAACACTCTGAAATCTAGAATATTATCTTTACTTGCACGAGCCACAGTATCTAAAACATAGCCGCTGGCATTCAATAGCATCAAACTAACATAATGTGTTAAACGAGACAAGGGAAAGGAACGCAGTTAGGCATCGGCCATGAGCGAATCGTCAAAAACCATTTTTAAATGACTGAAAAAGTTGCTGTTCACTATGCCCGTAGCCAAACGATTTAGTACGAAATTCTTACGGCCTGTCTGGGATTGTTACAGATTTGAGCAAAGACAGCGAATCAGGTTTACGGAAGGCGGCTCTTGGCTTCACATCAGCCTCGTTGTAAAAAGGAGTGGCTTCCCTTGCCCATTTCCCACCAGTCTGCATACTACATTCGCATTTTCGTTTTGACGCTTGTGATTCAACATCATCGCTGCGCCATTTCGTTCAGCGTTCTGTGTGAATCTTTTTCTGTCCATTGGCTGCAACTTGATCGAGGCTTCCAGGTAAGAGCCTAAATTGCTGAAGATGGTCTAAAGAATTGCAAGTTTAGGCGAAAGTGCCGAACATCAACGTTTCGGGCTACATCCATGAAGTCTGTTGTGTTCAGTGAAAGTCGGTGACATGCTGTGTACCAAAGAAATCGTCTGAATGATTGCCAAATTATCATTATATCCATAAGAATATCTCTCTCTCTCTCCTCCCCCCTCTCTCCCCCCTCTCCTCTCTCTCTCTCTCTCTCTCTCTCTCTCTCTCTCTCTCTCTCTCTCTCTCTCTCTCTCTCTCTCTGTCATGTGTGTGTGTGTGTGTGTGTGTGTGTGTGTGTGTTGTTGTTGTTGTTGTTGCTGCTGTTTTTGTTGTTGTTGTTGATACTTCTTTATGGTACTCAGTTATTGATGCCCCTCCATCTATACTCCTCTATTTTCTCATCCCCAACCCCCTTTCCACATCCTACGCCCCAGCCTCCCATCCACCCCACACGCACCTTAGAATCTCTGTCTGTCTGTCTGTCTCTCTCTTTCTCGAAGCACTCTAACTACACTGTGATAAATGTGTGTCCTGATTACTGTTTATATTGATGTATTGTTGCTCTTTATTCCAATTCCATAGCAATGTTTAGCATATAACTTTTTTGATGAGAAAAATGGAAATATAATCTCTCTCTCTCTCTCTCTCTCTCTCTCTCTCTCTCTCTCTCTCTCTCTCTCTCTCTCTCTCTCTCTCTCTCTCTCTCTCTCTCTCTTCGTATTTACGGCTGCGTATCGATATATTGTCACTAAATTACTAATTCTAGTATTGGGTAGTGTATGAACAGTTCAAGAAAGAAAAAAAAAAAAAAAACAAACAAACAAAACAAAACAAAACAAAAAAAAGGAGGTGGGGGAGGAGGATTATGATGGCATCTCTCTCTCTCTCTCTCTCTCTCTCTCTCTCTCTCTCTCTCTCTCAGACACACACAAGCACGCGCGCGCGCGCACACTCGCACACGCACGCGCGCACGCACGCACATGCACATGTACACATACACACATCATGATAAATAAGTGTACGATTATTGATGCTAGGAATTAATTGTCACTAACTGATAACTGATTGTAGTACTGTTCGTTCTCGTCTTGCTTTGTAACCATATCATGAAAATGTATGAAAAAAAAAAAAGTTGATATTATTGATGCATTGTAGTTGTCTAATTGTCATCCTTAGCAGCTTGTAGTAAGTTAATATTTTACAAAAATCTCTCTCTCTCTCTCTCTCTCTCTCTCTCTCTCTCTCCTCTCTTCTCTCTCTCTCTCTCTCTCTCTCTCTCTCTCTCTCTCTCTCTCTCTCTCCCCTTCGATAACTACTAGGAGGATCGCTTATTCTATGTCTGTGTGTGCTGATTTTTTTCTTCTTTGTAATCAATTTCTTTATTCTTGTTTGTTGTTTCGATCGCTTTTTATCCCTTCAAATTCATCTACACCTCAATGTTGAAGGAAGAACAACTCATCAACGTTTTAATGTATTTGTGAAGATATGTGTGTGTTTTTTTAAAAGTATTTTAAGTTTTAGTCGCTAGTCATGCTTAGTTAGTCCTTTAACGGGGCAAGGGCAGGAAAAAAGCATGTTTGCTTATCTTTTACACGTGGAAATAAAGATCATCATCATCCTCATCACATCATCATCATCATGTGTGTGTGTGTGTGTGTGTGTGTGTGTGTGTGTGTGTGTGTGTGTGTGTGTTGTGATACTTCTTTATGGTACTCGATTATTGATGCCCCTCCACCCACACCTCTCTCCTTTCTCATCCCCAACCCCTCTCCACATCCCCCACACCCCAGCCTCCTACAACACACCCCCCCCCCCTTCCTCACGTACCTTTCCTGCCCGGGCTTGTCCCCCTCTACCTGTACCGTAAAGGCAAGCACAGTGTGATGTGGGGTGCTGACCCTTGTCGGCAAGGGTAACACAAGAACTCAAAAGATGCCAGTCCTCGGCTGTGAACGTTGTGAAGAAAATGTTTTTGGATTCTTTGGAATCTCTCACTGCCCCTCAAAGAAGGCACACTTTTTTGTGTGAAAAAATACAGTCAAGTGCTTGACCGTATGTGATGACCTGCAAACTACACAGAGCAGATAGGATTGCATATGTTTGTACACTTCTCTCTGCCAACTTGCATATTGCGAATGCACATTATCTCGCTTCGATAGATACAGTTGAATGTGCTGAACTTGCAAAGAGGGTGCACGCATAGACTCGAGTTGTACATCCATGTACCCATGAAAAAAACATGCATGTGTGCGAGCACGGGAAAGCTCACTTATATTCTTTATATTCGTTCGTTCTTTCTATTGGCCCGTATGTGCACACACACACACACACACACACACACACACACACACACACACACACACACACACACACACACATTACCTTTAGCGTGCTTCCTGGGTCTTCCATGACCCAGCAACTCAATAAAAACTTCATATCTTATGAACGGATAGAGCTATGCTCACGAAATCTTAGGGAGTTCTCAACAATCTTTAATAGCCGTCGGTCACAGAAATTTCATGAATGGGCACAATCAATTAGCAGTGTAATTTGTCGGGGTTCCCCCAGGACCTATACATTTCAATGGGTCGCACATGATCCACGCCATTGTGTGAGGAATAAATTGGTGAACTGCCCTTTATCAGATGTGGGTCTTACAAGACCCACAATCTGAATAGGGATAAGCAATAGCAAAATCCTCTACAAAATGTGTGGATCTTGGGCGAACCGCACGATCGGGTCTGTGTAGTCAAAAACGTCATCCGGTAAGGGTTAAGAAGTTTGTAGTATGCACATCTGTGCCTGTTAGAAAACGTGGATCATGCTACAGAAATGAGAGAGTAAAGGAAGGAATCTGAAGTGTTATATGCTTATCTCCCATTTATTTGAAAATGAACAGTGTACAAAATCAGGCAAATATTCAATGTTCATTTTAAAAAAAGCAAGCAAACAAAACCAAATTTTAAAAGTCAAGTCAAGTCAAGTCAAGTCAAGTAACTTTATTATCTCAATTTGAGAAATTAATTTGTGGTCACACACATTCACAGCAAATAAAAAGTAGTTTAGCCACATTACCCATTTTTCTCACATATGACATACATTCATATAGAGGAATTTGGATTTCAATTAAACATCTTCTCGGTTCATGAAATCAATGGACAGGGGAATAAAACTTTGTTTAAATCTGACACTTCTGCATTTAACCGATCGATATCTTCGTCCTGACTGAAGAAGGTCATACTGATTTGCAAGAACGTGGGTCTGGTCACACGTAATCTTCTTCGCTTTACAAACAACACGGCACCTGTATAGCTCACTCAGACTTTTTTGTCTCTCACCAACGATTTTTTCCTCCCACGTTCACCACTTTCTCAAGCACATTTCTGCTCTTCACAGTCAACCACCATACCAACACATAAATGAGAAAGTTAGAACAGATTCCAAGAAGCATGAATAAAATGTGTCCGAAGAATGTCAGTATTCACATGAAATGATCGCAGCTTGCGAAGACAATATAATCTGGTTTGACATTTTTTGTGGACATACTCAACATGGGATTTAAAATTCAGCTTATTATCTATAAAAGTTCCTAAATATTTGTATGATTCAACACGTTCTACTTCAGCACCTTTGATAAAAAGTGGTGGTACAGCTTTTGGATTCTTTCTAAAATCAATCAACATTTCTTTCGTTTTTGTTACATTCAGATCAAGATAGTTATGATCGCACCAGTCAACAAATCTTGAACCTCCTTGAAGTAAACAGAATCAGAGAGTTGGAGAGATCCACAAGTGCTGAGTCATCTGAATATTTTTAATGTACAAAGTTGAATCACTTCCTGAACAATCATTTGTGTACAGAGTAAAAAGCACTGGTGATAAAACAGTACCCTGGGGTGCGCCAGTTGAAATGACTCTGGAAGACGAAACAACACTTTGATATCGAACAGACTGTGTCCTCTGTGTAAGAAGTTATCCAAAGAATTATACACACATTTAGTTAATGAGTTTCTTTGCCATCAGATTTGTTGTGGTTGAATGCTGATGAGAAATCAATAAAGAGAATGCGTACAAAGGAGGCAGGTTTTTCGAGGTGTGAAAAAGCATGATGGAGAAGTGTGAGTGTGGCATCATCTGTTGATCTGTTCTGTTGGTATGCGAACTGAAACGGGTCTTGGTACTGTGCAGTATCTTTTAAAACATAACCGAGGACAATTCTTTCAAGACATTTCATTGCAACAGATGTGAGGGCAACTGGTCGGTAATCATTTAAACAGCTTGGGTTGCGTTTTTTGGGAACAGGACATACAGTGGCATTTTTCCATAAAACAGGAATTATACATTCTCTAAGTGACCAGGTAAACAAACGACTGTAAACATAGGAGAGCTGAGAAGCACACACCTTCAACAATTTTTCCACAGATATTATCAGGGCCCATTGCCTTTCTCACATTTAAACGTTGAAAAAAAAAAAAACTGAACATCATTTTCCTCAATCACAACAGAATCACTTCCATCAACATCGTTTTTAACATTGCTTTGGAGTTCTTCCTTCACTTCCTTTAATTCTTTACTAAAATCTTTATCATCAAATCTACAGTAAAAATCGTTCAGCTTTTCTGCAAATTGCTTCTGTTTTCTGTTGTTTTTTTTTTTGTTACTAATATTTTGGTTTGAACATTTTCCTGAACCTGATAAAACCTTTATTCCTTTCCATGCATCTCGCATATTTCCATTCTGGAACATGTTTTTCGATTTTTCTCTTGTAAGCTCTCTTTGATCTTCAATCTCTGTTTGCAGTTTTTTTTGTACAACCTTACGATCGCTTTTATTGCCTGATTGAAAAGCTCTTATTTTCTCATTTAGAGTTACTTTCAGAGATTTTGTAACCCAAGGTTTGTTGTTGGGAAATATTTGATAGTTTTAGTAGGTACAATCATGTGTTCACAGAAAGAAAGGTAGCTGGAAATAACATCGGTGGCTTCGTTAATGTCAAAACTAGAATTCAAAAACAAATTCCAATCTGTACATTCAAAACAAGCCTGTAATTCATCAACACTTTCTTGTGTCCAACACTGCACTTGCTTTTTAGTGATAGGGTGTGTTTTCACTTTTGGTCTGTAAGCTGGCAAGAGAGATGAATGGCATTGTGATCGGACTGACCAACAGGGGGGAGCTGAAAAGAACCTCCATCCTTTCGCATTCTGCTATCTGCAGGGGCTGACTCAATGAAGAACTGATGAAGAAGGCAGCAGTCATTGCCCAGGGAATCTAACAGACTTGCAGGCTTAGGGGCATGATTCCATTTGTCCATTTACGGTTACAGTTACGGATATGGCATCCTTGACACTGTCGGGCAAAACTTTGTTCACCAGGTTTTGCGGTGACACTAGATACAGTTGTGCGCGTTTTAGCACAGGGAACTTTTCATTTCCCTCCCGATTCTTTTCAGTCGTGGTAGCACTTTACCCAAAGCCGTTCCCATTTTGTGCTGTCCCATGTGTCCAGTATGAATGCTCCTGTGAAGATTAACGTTTCTATAGGCTAACTGGTGCCAGATTTGTATTTGGACTCAGGGAATCATACCCTGTTCATTTCTAATTGTGCTATTTCTAGCATATCTGTAATTGTAAACAGACAAATGGAATTGTGCCTTTACAGTTACAGAAAGACAGTCACTGTAGAATGTTCTTTTTGTACAGGAGAGAGAGAGAGAGAGAGGTGAAAAAAGCAAAACAATCAATGTAACAAATATATTCGAATATTTAGAGCGGCGGCTCTTAATCAAGGACGACAGGTTGTGTGGTCACGTCAAAAGTGGAGTGACATCATTGGGTCGACACTAAAAGAAAAATTGCGTCATGACAGTAGTGCCATCACCAAGTGATACAAAATCTAAAACACCATCAAGTTGTGTGTGTGTGTGTGTGTGTGTGTGTGTGTGTGTGTGTGTGTGCATGCGCGTGCGCGTGTAATATAGTGTAGCATACATGGACTAGTTTGTTCGCAATGGCACATCTGTGATGACTCTGAAAGTTAACAAGTATAAAACAGGCGAGCATCGCCAAACCTATCGATCTATCTGTCTACACTCGATTGCCAAAAAGACGTAAACAAAATGGCAGCTAGATCTAGATCTTGGTTCTGCAGTGGTTAGATCTGATGCATTTTGAACACAGAGAAAAAAATTATTCACTGAGCTTTCAGTATTTGGTGATGCATCCATTTGCCCGCAAAACCTGCCTCATTCGAGCTGGCAGCGAGTGGTAGAGCCCCTGAATGTAGCCTGGAGTGAGGTGGTCCCAGATGTCAATCACAGTCCTGATCAGAGCGTCTCTGTGTACAACCTCGTGCACTCTCCTTTGTAACGATCCACTTGAACTCCCCTCCACTTTTTAATCCTTGGGAATGAGAATTAGCACGTGCTAATTTTAACTCCCCGGGCGTTAAAACAAACCACGCCAGAATGCTCCCCTCTCTAAAGTGTGTGTGTGTGTGTGTGTGTGTGTGTGGGGGGGGGGGGGGGGCTGTCCTGAGATAAGGCCAGAATGACTCCCCCCCCCCCCCCCCTTCTATTTTTAAACTCCCCGGGAGTCAGTCTGGATCAACATTTCTTGATCTAAAGTAACTCCCGGGAGTTAATTTAGGCACTTGCGAATTGTAACTCTTGGGGAGGGAGGGGGGGGGGGGGGGGGAATGTTAAAATACGCACGTGCCTAAACTAGCCTAACTCCCGGGGAGTTACTTTCGATCAAGAAATGTTGATCCAGATTGACTCCCGGGGAGTTTAAAAAATAGAAGGGGGGGAGTCATTCTGGCCTTATGCCTGGAATGCCACCCCCCCCCCCCCCCCCAGCACACACACACACACACACACACACACACACACACACACACACACACACACACACGCACACACACACACTGCAGAGAGACACTTGACGCATGACACTTGAAAACTTTACTTGACAAGGATAAAGATCTTAGGCTAACATAAAAGCCTATTAATCCAATCTATCTTTGATAAACACTAATAATACTAAACAAAGTTGACTAGAAGCATGTACAGAGAGAGAGAGAGAGAGAGAGAGAGAGAGAGAGAGAGAGAGAGAGAGAGAGAGAGGAGGGAGGGAGAAGGCGGAGGGGGGGTGGTTAGTAAAAGAAAGAAAGAAAAATAGACAGAGAGAGGGGGAGTCGGGGGAGACACTTGAGACAGAGACACTGAGATAGATAAACAAATAGACAGGCAGACTGAGAGACAAGCAAAGAGAGAGGGAGAGAGAGACAGACAAGCAAAAAAGCAGACAAGCAAGGAGAGTGAGCGAGAGACTGAAAGAAAGTTGTGGGGAGGGGGGAGGAGGGAGAGAGAGGGGAAGACAGACAGGCAGACAGAGAGAGAGGGGGAGGAAGGGAGGGAGGGAGTATATTAAATGTTTATTTCTCATATCGTGACTAACACATAAAACTGAATGTTTTGGGGTGGGGGAGTTAATCTAAAACGGGGGGGGGGGGGGTGCAAGGGGGGGGGGGGGGGGGGGGGGCATTCTGGCGTGGTTTGTTTTAACGCCCGGGGAGTTAAAATTAGCACGTGCTAATTCTCACTCCAGGGAGTTAAAAGGTGGAGGGGAGTTAGGAAGAAAATATGTTTGGGACCTTTAGATTAGACGTCACGTATCCGATAGGGGATAGATAGGTATCGACCCCGTAGGGGCCTATCGCAAAGTCTCACGCAGTTCCATCGGACCGTGCGGGCTTCGACAGGTACGTGTTGACGTATCGCAAGCGATCTATACGTGCCTTTCCCGTAGTTGTGTTACAAGAGCACAAGTCAAGTGTCCAGGTCAAGTGTCAGGGTCAGTAACATTGTGGTTGTTTGTTTTAAAACTTTTCTCAAAGTAATCTGTATGTTTTCATTCACTGGCTTATGAATAGTTTGTGCGAAACACTTTCAAAGATACCACCCCCTCACAGGCGAAAGTCAGGCGCGACCGGGCAACACGCATTGCCAGTCAGCCTCCTCGTCACTCTGAACGAGATTTGGGATGGCGGTTCCACTTCAGTTCTATGCATTCTTAAATCAGCTCAATTATGACTATAAAGCAATAATTATACACGAATCCGGATATTTTAAAGAGTTTTTGATTACTTGCTGCTATCATTTTGTTTTGAAAGCATGTATTCCCTGCTTTTATGGAACTGGGTCAGCTGATGCCCTGCTACACATTCTTAATATAATGAAAGATTGAGGGCCAAGCTGTCGGGCACCAGAGCGGCAGAAGCAGACGACACACAGCAGAAAAAGAGGCGTTTGCCGTCTTTCTTTTCTTTTCTTTTCTTTTTTTCTTTTTCTTTTTCATTTTTTTTTATTGTTGTTGTTTTGTTTTTGTTTACAAATTATAACTTTATCAGAAAAGAATGTGCACACATGGGCGATATATAGACAACATCAGTTTTGATTCCAACAGCTTCGGGGATTTTTTTAATCTGAGGAACTTTTTTTTTTTTAGTTAGATACGCAGTCAGTTATCATAGATCTGCCTTAAGCAGAGTAGTGAGTGCATGTGGAAAGATTACAGGTAAAAAACAAGAAACTGTATGAAAGTCGTGCTGTCAGAAAAGGTACTGAGATCGCTGCAGGTAAGTCTCATGTTCTGTCTAAACATTAAAATTTAATGCCATCAGGTAGGAGATTTCAGATCTAAAAAAACAGCTTCCTTCCTGTATCGATCAAACTAGTCAATTAAAAGTAAATTTCAACCCAACCCTGCTT
>JADBJO010002542.1:282048-304730 GCA_016801955.1 Conus betulinus
ACTCATCTCGTTAGTCAATTCCCTAATTAGCTTTAAAAATATATCAGCAAATATTTTTCTAATCCTTTCCCCATAGGTTTTCTCCCCTGCTCATTAAAAAAAAAAAAAAAAGAAACCGGTCTGATCCGCGAGGTCAGCGGGCTTCCTGCTGGCACTGTGTTTAGACAAAAGAGCATGTGTGTTACTTCCCTTGCCTGGGGGGGGGGGGGGGGGGGGGGGGGGGGGGGGAGAGCTTGGGGGACGTGAGTCGGAAGCACGTGTAATCTAAACCTTAACTGGAATCACGTACGTCATACGTACGTATCTCGATGCGTGTACGTATAATAATGGCGATATGTCACGTGGGCTCTCTCCACGCATCATTATTAATTGAGAGAGAGAGGATGGGTGTGTATTGAATAAATTAGAGGAAAGAAGTGGGTTACGCACGTTGTGTGTGTGTGTGTGTGTGTGTGTGTGTGTGTGTGTGTGTGTGTGTGTGTGTGTGTGTGTGAGAGAGAGAGAGAGAGAGAGAGAGAGAGAGAGAGAGAGAGAGAGAGAAGAGTGAAAGTTATAGAGAAGTGGAGGTACAGGAAGTGGACAGGAGAACTAGGGTGAGAGACAGACTGACAGAAAAAAAAATGTTGGAATATATTACATTTTGCTAAAATCTTTACCGTTATCTATCCTTGCATTTAAATCTATTTGCCGGTCCGTCGGTCTGTCTCTGTCTCCATCCGTCTATCTATCTATCGATCGATCCATCCACCTGTCTATCTATCTGTCCCCAAGAACAACTAGAGAACAGACAGAAAGCGGAGCAACAGGAGAACACACAGAAGATGAAGGGAAAGCAGCACACAGACAGACAGACAGGCAGGCAGGCAGATGGAACAGCAGATCTACATCATATTAGACGTGAAGCAAAAACAAACAAAAAAGAAAACTGACGGGGAGTCGGTCAGCTGATGGACAGGACAGCAGACGGGGATGGAACAGCACACGGTCAACAGACAAAGATGGAGCAGACAGATGGACAGACGGTACACAGTCTGAAAAGGGACAGACAGTCAACAGACAAAGATGGAGCAGACAGATGGACAGACGACACAGAGTGGGAACAACAGACAGACAGGCAACGGATGTAAACCATCACGGTAACAAGCATAACAACCGACAAACCAGTGAGCAAAGAAAGGGAGAGCACCCGATGGAAGCCCAGCAGAAGGAACAAGTGACGAGAAAATCAGAATGGCAGCTACAAACACAGTGGCCCACGCCACAGTTAGGATCTTGCACTAAAGCACCAGACTCTTTTTATTCCATGTAAACGTTTTGGGGCCTACCATAAATTCGAGCCAGCATTTAATGTTAAACTGATCATTGATCAAAAGGACAACACCCAACCAATTATTTGGGGGATTTCCACCGATGAAATCAGAATCTTCACATATATGACCTTCCCCATAGTTGACACACACTTTCAGGCCTTTGCACTCACCCATGACCCCTACCTTTGCGCCAGGTGGCTTCCTAGAAATAGTTTAATTTCTTTGACTTTAACCCGTCTGCCTAGAAGCACCGGGCTTGTACCCTTGATTGCCATATGAAAGCGAACGAGGAGAATGAACTTTCAGACACAATAAACATTCACAAAACAATCTAGCTGCGCCAGTCTATAAATGCTCGACTAAAGGCCTTGGTCCATTAAATTTTGGTGTCCAGTCACTCTATAAAGAGATGTAGGCCTACTTTGCCAGAATCATTCCGGAAAGAGAAACAAACATTCAAAAAGGCAACAAATGGAATAGGATCTACCATTACGAATCACGTCCCATGCAAATCTTCCTATATCATATACATCATGGAGCGTTTGAGGCGTGGCCGGGGGGTAGTCCTGTGCTGCTGGTGACATTGGGCAAACACGACATTAACGATTCTGTGGACATTCATACCCACACCAGACACCATGACTAAAACATACACCAAGACCTAGACAAGTAGTCAGTCAGGCAGAATAAATATGATAGTGATAGCCAAACATGTTCATAACAATGTGGGGAGACACATTACACGTTAGTACCACGTTTGCTCAGCCACCAAGTGGCTTCAAACAGGCAGCAACTTCCAGGAAACGTCGCGTGACGAGCCATCAGCTTGAGATCGGCTGTCCTGAAGGACTGGATGAATTCGTCTGAAACAAGAGATGAGGCCTTTCGCGCGCGTGTGTGTGTGTGTGTGTGTATGTGTGTGTGTGTGTGTGTGTGTGTGTGTGTGTGTGTGTGTGTGTGTGTGTGTGTGTGTGTGTGTGTGTGTGTGTGTGTGAGAGAGAGGAGAGAGAGAGAGAGAGAATGATAACCCTTAATGTCAACAGCCTAAGAGCCTTAATGACATGGGGTCCACTGTCTATGTAGGAAAGAAAGGAAATCATTATTAATGGTGTTGCTGCTAAACTCTGTAGCGAAAATTCCTTTATCTCCTACATTCATTTTCTAGAATAAGCATAGTTTATAATTATGCTCATTTTCGTCAGTATGATTCAAACTTAAGAAAACGACTGTCAGACAAAATCAAAACTTCAGACATTAACCAAAGTAGCTTAAAACAATACATAAGTTATGAACATTGATAGTTTTGTACTCAAGGCAAAAGCTGTCTAATTTTAGACGCTTCGGCAATAAATTTAGCCAGAGATCTTAAGAGCTCTTCATCATCAATCATTAAGACTTCAAAAACACTTTGTCTGTTTATAAAAGGCGCCTGAAATAATTTACATTTTCTGCGAACTTCATTGTATGCAACACATTTGAGAAGAAGTGATGATATTATTTTCCACAGCATTCATGGTACACGCCTTACATACGTTATCGGTTTGTAACCCTTGCATAAACCAGACTTTATTTGCATTTAAACCTAGAGTTGTAGTTCTCTGAATCTAGCGAGCATATTTCTATGCCATTTACGCGTTAAAACTAGTAAATACTTTTCTGGTTGTAGGTTGCTGGTTAAATTTAAGAAACCATTCATACTTTTCTTTTCCTTCCATCTGTGAGTGCCAGTTTTGCTGAAATATACATATTAGCCTATCTTACAGTTCCGAAATAAACAAATTGTCATCTTCCACTTCTGACTTAACCAAACTATGCCAAACCTGTTTTCAGTAAGAACAGTTTTTACCTTTGTCACCCAGTTGTATTTTTCTGTTTCATGCTGTTGTAACAGCATCTCATATGCTTGTCGACATAACTTAGTCAATGGTAATTTTAACATTTTAGCCAATATCTTATGCATTTCAGTTGGGTGCGTATGTAAAGTGGGTATCTGCCTGCTTCTCCATATACCATTTTGTTTGAGGAATGCAATGGGATATTCATGAAGCGTTTAATTGCACATGTGTGAACTTTTTCCATTTGGAAGTTACCAGGCTTCTGCAGCATACGTCAGCATGGGCTCAATTTGCGAATCAAAAAGTTTCCAAATATTGACGGTTCAATTGTATTTAGTTTCCTTAATGATCTTAGTATTTGTACCACTCCTTTTTTCCCTTTTTTATACGTTTCTGACCACCCCATATTGAGACTTAATTTAGTTGTAAATATCATTCCTAGGTATTTATAATTATTTGTTACTTTTACATCTTCTTCCCCGTACCACCATTTTTCATGTCTGGACAGATGACCACCCATCCTGAAAATCATGACATTTGTTTTTTCAAGATTAATCGTTAACTGCAGTCTGTCCGCTTCCTTTTTCAAAATGTTAAATTGATTTTGGAGACCAACAACTGTGTCAGAAAGGAGAATAACATCATCTGCGAACAACATCAGGAAGACTTCAACAGCATTCGGAATCATTTGTATACCGTGCCTGCCTCCTTTACTAATTTCAATTGCTAATTCATTCATGAAGAATTAAGATAACTGAGGACTCAGTAGGCATCCTTGTTTTACACCTCGTGGGCACCTAAAAAATTCTGAATACATACCCTTATCACGGACACAAGACAAGACTGAATCATATATTCCTCTAAGACCTTTGTACATTTTCCCGTTAATTCCTGATTTTCTCAAAATGTTCCATAAAATATTTCGGTTCAGAGAATGAAATGCCTTTTTTAAGGCTACGAAAGCCACATAAAGTTTACTGTTTTGTAGACGAAATTTCTGCACCATCGCATATAATGTGAAAATATGGTCCACTGTACTATAGTTTCTCCTAAAGCCTGCCTGTTCTATTATCTTTTCTTCATTTCCAGACCACACAGTTAATCTTCTGTTTAATATGTATGTGTATATCTTACTAACAATACTTGTTAAAGCTATTCCTCTATAATTGTCTGGCGTATTTATGTCTCCCTTTTTATGGATTGGAACATGATTAATTTTGACCATTCTTCTGGGAAAATTCCTTTTTCAAAAATAATATGAACAAAGCTACAATGAAATCAAGTAGAGCTGAAATTTGCATTTTTAAACATTTCGCTAACACTTTTATCTGGCCCAGCACTCTTTCCATGTTTTAACTTATGTATACCACTAATAACTTCTTGTTTGTAATGGGGTTATCAAATAATGGCTCTTCTTCTTCGACTTCATCAATTAAGTCAGCCGATTCTTTGTCTTCCTGATCATGGCTATCAAAGTTGTTAAACACATCAAGAAAGTGATCATACCACTGCTGACAACTGATTTCATTGTATACGATACTTTTCTTATTTATTGTTCTTATAGCTGACCAAAATTGTTTCGGGTTGTTTGTTGACTGTTTCAGTTCATTAATTTTGTTTTCGATCATTTCCTCTTTTTTGCTGTTTTGAGGTCAGAGTACTCTTTTCTTTCTTTTTAACAAAGGCCTCCTTTTGCGCTGTTCTGTATTCTACTGATTTAGCTCTCCGAAAACTTTGTAACAGTCTCTTCACTGCCTTCTTTTTTATATGTTTACGTTCACCATCAAACCAGTCATTGCATTTTTTCTCATTACTCTCCACCACTACTCACCACCATATATACTGCTGCACTATAAATAGCATTGGTAAATATTTCTACAGCATTACTGATATTTGTATTAAGATTCTGATACGCACGATTCAAACACTCCATAAATTCTTCAGAATCAAGTTCATGTTGGTAAGTTTCAACAAAATCATCTGACCATATAATCTTTTCTTCTTTATGAGTCCACGTTGGCATATGTTGCTTATCATTAATTTGCTGGTAGACTTTTATTCCAAAACAGTTCAACTAGTAGATGCGAAGAATATACAGACTATCACCAACATGTAATTTACATAAGTTTAACAACTCATCAGATACTATGAAATAATCAATTACACTGCACCCTTGAGATGAAACAAAAGTAAATTCACCATCAACATCCTTGTCAACAGATCCATTAACAATAACTAAATCAAACAAATAACAAAATTCTAGTAGGGATTTTCCAAAATTGTTAATGATACTATCTTTTAAACAGCGTGTCGCACCCAGTCTATCTTTATCTCACAATCCTCTGCTGGCACATAATTTCTCATATCTTCCTTTCTCACTTGCTCACACACCCTGTTCTGGCATTCATGTCACCACATACCATAATCTACACATCATCAGTATTTACACACTGTAATACATTTTCTTCAAGTATATGAATACCATTTTTAAAATATGTATGATTATATGCTGGTCCTCCTTCAGCAACAATATAGCAAGAAATGGCAACCATGTCTTTATCAATATTCAACAAAATCTTTTTTATTCTAACTGCAATAGCATTATCACATTCCAGTTTTACTTCTTCCACATAATCTGAAAAACATCTTTTAACAAGGAAGAGGGACACCACCTGAACTGCGACCTTCGGATGAAAGTTTTTTGGCAGGAGCACTGAATTTAACATAATTATGGAATATTTGGATGGGATGTGTGAAGACTCATCTGAATGAACAGCAGCGCACTGCATCAGCAGATAAGACGTTGGAAGACCAAGGCCAGGATTTAAACCAAAGTGCCCAGGACATCCACGCTGTTGGTTCGGATGAGGAATTTGCACAAAGGCCCTCGATGCCAGGCGCCTGAAACTCAACCTGCCACGAGCAAACGAGACTGAAGATTGGGAGAAACTGGATGCAAAAATCGTCCAAAGATTTGATGCACTGATAGGGAAAAGCACCCTGGAACACAAACTAGCCACATATGGGACATTGTGTATGCCACATGTAGAGACGCCTATGGAGCAAAACTACCCAAAAAGAAAACACCTACAAAGAAATCCAGACGCCAAGAAGAGATGGACAAGATCAGGGTCCAAACGATTGACCTCAAGAAGCAAATGAAGACCGCACTGCCAGCTGCAAAACAAAGCTTGGAAAACTCTGGAAAGACCTGAAAGCAAAACACAGCGCCCTCAGCAAAGCGGAATCTGCGAGGAAGAGGAAAAGCAAAAAGAAGACACAAGAGTGCTTTTTCAGAGACCCCTTCCAGTTTGCCAGAACTCTGTTTGAGCAGCCAACATCTGGGACCCTAAGTGTGGAGAAAGGAGTTCTTGAGCAGCATCAGAGGAAGACATACTCTGACTCTCAGAGCAAAGCACCACTCGACATTCAAGGTCTGTGTGGCCAACCAACCCCCAGGAACAATTCAATGACAAGCCTCCAACGTTGGCGGAAATCAAGAACATGATCGACAAAGCCAGAGCCAAATCATCACCAGGGCCAAACGGAATACCTTACCAGCTGTACAAGAAATGTCCCATGGTGATGGAGTGGCTCCACAGGCTGCTGCGATCAGCTTGGAGAAATCAGAAGATCAGCGGCCAATGGATGACGGCAGATGGTGTGTACATCCCCAAAAAGCAAAACTCAAGTGACATCAGCCAGTTCAGGCCAGTATCACTGCTGAACGTCGAAGGGAAAATCTTCTCGGTCATGGCAGCAAGGCTGACCAAGTACCTCATGGAAAACAAGTACTTGGATGTGTCAGTCCAGAAAGGTGGCATCCCAGGCGTGGCTGGCTGTGTAGAACACGCCACAATGATCTGGGACGCAATCCAAAGATAAAAAACAGAGAAGAGAGACCTGGACGTAATGTGGCTTGATCTGGCAAGCGCATATGGATCTGTACCCCATGAGATGATACAGTTGGCTCTTGAGATGTACCATGTGCCAAAGAACATCCGCAACATGCTCAAGAAGTACTTCAATGGCTTCTCAATGCGGTTCTCTACCAAGGAGTACACAACAGATTGGATCAACTTGGAAGTGGGCATTGCGATGGGCTGTGCAATTTCCCCAATACTGTTCGTTTTGGCAATGGAAGTCATCTTGAAAGCAGCAACAAGCAACGCAAGACAAACAGACCTTGGCGATGGATACAAGATGCCCCCTCTCAAGGCCTTCATGGATGTCACTACAGTGATTTCATCCGGAGAAGACGAGACATGTCATGTGGTGGAGAGGCTGGACGACATAGTTGCCTCACCCATAATGAAGTTCATGCCAAAGAAATCACGGAGTCTCTCACTGAGGAAAGGAAAAGTGGCTGAATCTGTGGTCTTTTGTGTTGCCAACCAGGCCATTCCAACAGTCACAGAAGAGCCAGTCAAGAGCCTTGGAAGATGGTATGATGATACACTGAAAGACACACAAGAGCAAAAGAAACCAAACAGAAGTCGGAAGAAGGCTTGGAGACCATTGACAGTGTGGGCTCCCTGGCAAATACAAGGTCTGGTGTCTGCAGTTCATGCTGATACCAAAGCTCCTATGGCCTCTGATGATATACGACGACATCTGCACCAGCATAGTGGAGGCAATGGAGCCTCTTATTCTTCGTAAGATTTATATAAAAGACAGACATGAGAAAGAGGGAGGGGGAGGGTGGGGGCACACAGACAGAGATGGAGACAACCGACAGGCAGACAAATAGAAAGGGAGAAAATGTAGTGGATAAGCAGGAAGGAGGGTTCAGTGTTATGTTCTGTCTTATAAGTATCGTGATTTGAAAACATGTTAGAACTGGACAAAGCATTTGTTGTAGTTGGATGTTAGCATTAAAGGTTAAACTTTCATAGTGTACTGGCCGCAGGTTCAGAGGTTTAGCTTGTCAAGGGCACGGCGATTTGAAAGGTGGGATTAGGCTACTCTTCTCCTTCCGCCGCATGTTACCTCCTTTGAACTGAATCATCACCTGGAAACAGGTAGACCCATGACGCGCCTCTGTTTATCCATCTACTTGCCCCTCTTTTGGTAAGGCCATTTATAGAATGTCGGGTAAGGACCTCAAATACGAAAATCTTATGCGATAGGCCTAGTTTGTTCCTCTGTCCAGGGCGTATTTCCAAATTTTAGTATATTGTATATTTCAAAACGTTTAAGAAAATAATTCCTAATATGTCCATGAGGGTTTTTTTATGCAATATTCCACAAGTGTACGGGTGCTTCAAAAAAGATACTTGCGTTGCAAATTCCCATGTTATACTTAGCAAGAGTAAATATCTCGTCAGGGTTAGGCCTAATATTGTCTAGTCCGTCTCAGATTTTGAAAACCTATATTAAATTTCTGTTGAACAGTCTCCTGTGAGAGAATATAAGTTGAAGTACCCTTCTCTTTCTCAGTAACTCGTTTTTTTTTCTAATCACGTAGTCTAACAACTGACTCCTTTGGAATTTTTAACCTATCCTCTGAAAAACAGATTCCAGATCATGTTCACATTTGTAGGATGTCGTCTGATCATGACACACTTTATTTATGACGTACATTTTGATGACGATTAAAGTAAGCCTGGCCCCGTCTTCAAAACCGTGCTGCAGCTGAAGAGAACATCGGCCGATCTACTACCAAGCAGAAAAAGTTGTTGGGCAGTTGTCTGTCCTGGTGTGCAGTGGATGTGTGACGGGTGATAACGTCCGTACTTTACAGAGAAGAACGAACCGAGCAGGATTTCGCGCAATGTTTGAGCAACGGCGCTCGAATTACGTCAGGGGGCAGTGGGAAAAAACACGGATCAATTTTATGTGTTCGCTGTTGGGAACCACAATTGGAATGGGCGACGTGCTACGTTTTCCTGTGTTCGTCCTCGGTAAAAAAGAAACAATCACTCTTGTCCCTTATTTTCTTATAATGTTTCTCGTCGTCATTCCGCTTACAACCATGGAACTGTTCCTGGGACAATTCACAAGTAACGGCCCTCCAACTTGCTGGCAGTTTTCTCCCATTTTCAGGGGAGTTGGTATAGGCTGTTTGATCATAGCCGCTTTTTTTAATATCTTCTATCCGGTTTATGTTGCTATTTCATTCTTTTACTTTTTCAAATCTTTCAACACAAATCTGCCATGGAAAAACTGTACCAAGCCGTGGGCTTCTGATTTTTGCCGGGACTATCTGAACACATCCTCGATTTCTTATTGCAAAAGTATGGGATGGAATGTGAACACTAATGGAGCCTGTTACAACACTAGCGTGCCACACAAGGCAATTATGTCTCTGTGGAATACCACCCTTGCTGCTGAGAACAAAATCGAACAAACGCTGCAGCAATGGAATACTACAAACATTGTGTATTGACAATGAACGTGAAAGATCTTGGTTCATTTAACTTGAAAGCAATTAATTGGAAATGGTTGGCTGCTTAGTCGTGTGACTTGGGCCATTTTTGATCTGTCCATGATTAGGGGAATGAGGAGTCTCGCCTGGGTGCTTTATGGTACAATCGTTTTTATATTTGTTAGTTTGGGCGCACAGCTGATATACAGTTTCACACTCAACAACGCTTTGGATGGGTTTGAATATTTAAAAGTTGGAAATCTCAGCAGCTTGTTCAAGGCAAAAGTGTGGATGGATGCAGCTGAGGAAGCGTTCTTCACCATGTCATTGAGTACGGGTGCACTGCTCTGCATGGCTAGCTTTAACACTCTAAAGAGAGACTGCTTCATGCATGCATCTGTCGCGGTGGTCGGGAATGTTGTGGCCAGCATTATGTCTTGCTGTATTGTCTTGGCTGCTTTAGGGAACGCTTCAAAAAGTTCGGACATTCCGATTGAACAACTCGAGGACATTGAAATCCAGTCAGGCTTTGTTGTGTACTCGCATGCAGTATCTGAAATGTATGGGGGGCCCTGTTTGGTCACTAGCATTCTTCTTGATGATATTCGTGTCAGGCATATCTACAGCGATTGTGTATGTCCAGACCGTTGTCACGTCGCTACTTGATCTGTTTCCCCTGTTTAGGCACTATAAGAATATTTTGTGGCAACCATGTGTATTGTCTACGTTTTGCTGGAGCTTCCTCTTGTTACTAATGTTGGACACTTCATTATTCGAATCTTGGAACATGGCATTTTATCCTTTAACAATTTTTTGCTGGCCTTTCTGCAGTGCATTTCTTTGTCCTGGATCTATGGAGTTAACTACTTTTTGGAAGACATTAAGTTTATGATAGGCCAGAACGTACATGGTCTTCGCTGGAGAGCGCTTAGATTTTGCCTTTTTCTCAGCTGGACCGTCGTCTGTCCAGTTTTCACCCTTTTGATCGCATGTGAAAAGTTGAAAAGAATACTTATACAGTCCGAAACCAACACAAAAGCAGCTATGCACCTGATTATGTCTAGCATTACTTTATTGCCAGTACCGTTGTTCGCCGTGCACTGTCTGTTGACTAAAAGAGGAAGTTTCCTGACCAGGCTGCGTTCAGCGACCACGCCGACAGAAATGTGGGGGTCCTGTCCTTTCCAAGCACAGAAATGCCTGGCTGGCCATGGGGAGACGCCTGCTGAAGCAAGGCGACACAGTGGATGATGAATGGCCCTACGTTCGCTCAAAGATCCGCAATCTGAAAAAGATCCAGGCTCCAACCCAAACAAGGCTGACGATGAAACGGCTTCTCTGTCGTCGAAGTAACAGTTTCCAGCCTATCCGCCAGGGAGCAACGTTCTCCCAGCCTTGTCATGGAAACGGTAATCTCAAAAGTGCCACCAGTTAACCTGGACAATGACAAGGCCAGTACGCCTGATAATGCCGGGTTTAACAGCAGTTGATCGGAACCATCTGCAACACATCCGAACCTATTTCCTGAGGTTCAGCCTCCTGCGCCTGCGATTTCTGGAGTACCTGTTGGCGCTCACAACCCTGTTCAGCTCAAGGCAAGGTTCTAGTGACATGGAAGTCAACTTCCCCAAACACATCTGAAACAAAGGCTCCAAGTTTCTAACTCATGGCCAGGGTGCAAATTAAGACGAGGAAATCTTCAAGAACGAGCCCTCATGAGCTTGATTGTCAAGGTAAACCTGTGATTAATGTCAAGATGAGAATAGAAAGATCCACGCATGACTTTGTGTTCCGTTGAGTTCTACACTTGTGAACTCGTGTTTCTTGTTTCTGTTGCTGTTTCTTCTTTTATTATTATTATTCGTTTTTCAAAAATGCCAGTTTTAGTTAAGGAACACACGCGCAGACAGACACACACACACACACACACACACACACACACACACACACACACACACACACACACACACACGAATCTTCCACATCTCTTGTTCATTCTTTCACTATGCCGACAACTTTATTCCTTTCTTCTCACCCTTCACCAACCCCTGTGTGCCCCCATCCCCGTGTCCTGTCCCCAGCTCTCTCTCTCTCTCTCTCTCTCTCTCTCTCTCTCTCTCTCTCTCTCTCTCTCTCTCTCTCTCTCTAACAAGTTCATTAACTATGATTATCAATAAACCTGGTTGCAAAAAAAAAAAAAGTGTCTGTAGTTTTCACGAAGTGTGGGGTGTTGCTAGTGGTGGTTGGATGTATATGTATGTGTGTAGTGTGTGTGCACGCGCGCATACTTGTGCGTGAATGCATGCCCTCACATTGTAACTACCTTTGAATTGCGCGCCTGTATTAAGGCATGCTGTCAACAACATGTAGACTCGCACTAGAAACCAGAATGAATCATGATATGAGGAGACAACACTCTGAAATCTAGAACAATTATCTTTATTTGCACAAGCCACAGTATCTAAAATATATCAGCTGGCATTCAATAGCATCAAACTAACATGTGTAAAACTAGGCAAGGGAAAGGAACGCAGTTAGGCGTCGGCCATGAGCGAATTGTCAAACATCATTTTTTAAACGATTTAGAACGAAATCCTTACGGCCTGTCTGGGGATTGTTACAGATTTGAGCAAAGACAGCGAATCAGGTTTACGGAAGGCGGGTTCTTGACTTCACACCAGGCCCAGCTGTAAAAAAGAGTGGCTTCCTTTGCCCATTTCCCACCAGTCTGCATACTAAACCACGTATATATTCACATTTTCGTTTTGACGCTTGTGATTGAGCATCATCGCTGCGCCATTTCGTTCAGCGTTCTGTGTGAATCTTTTTCTGTCCATTGGCTGCAACTTGATCGAGGCTTCCAGGTAAGAGCCTAAATTGCTGAAGATGGTCTAAAGAATTGCAAGTGTAGGCAAAAGTGCCGAACATCAACGTTTCGGGCTACATCCATGAAGGGACGGAGTCTGTTGTGTTCAGTGAAAGTCGGTGACATGCTGTGTCAAAGAAATCGTCTGAAATGATGCCAAATTATCATTATATCCATAAGAATCTCTCTCTCTCCTCTCTCTCTCTCTCTCTCTCTCTCTCTCTCTCTCTCTCTCTCTCTCTCGCGCGCGCGCGCGCGCGCGCGCGTGTGTGTGTGTGTGTGTGTGTGTGTGTGTGTGTGTGTGTGTGTGTGTGGCATAGGGAGGAGGAGAGGGAACCTCAAAAAAAGGTCGGATCGACTTGTCGTATGTACGTTGTCGTAGGGAAAGTATACGTAGATCTTACACAGGTAAATAGATAACTCTGACGACGGCATTATCAAAATAGTGGGAACAGGAGCCTAAGTGATGTCCCTTTCATGGTGCGTGCTTGGCGGCTTTCTCTCCCGTAACAGACACGGCAGAAACTGCGCAAGATTTCCAGCTGCAAGTCAGCCAGTGTACATGCACTGTCACAAGCCAAACCTGATCGATGATGATTCAGGTTGCTCAGTGTTATGCTTCATCTTTAGTCAATTCAATTCACTGGAATTTCGTACGACTAAATGTTAAGAAATAGCCGACAGTAATTCGACTTGTACCGGCACGATCGCTCAGTTTTTAATCTCGTTTCTGTGTTTCATTTTTTGACGTCGCGACATGATATGGGTTAAATACGTATTAAATGAATAATCACCAAACGCTGTGCGCCGCTTTATCACGTTTGATATTCAATGCAAACCATAGAAATGTACTGTACTTTTTGTGCTCTTTTTGGCTTGTGTTTGTTCCTTTTCAAGTTCTAAGCCTTCAAGAAAATGCTGCAGAAACAAAATGGCCGATATGAAATGTTCATTTGGAACGAAATCATTGCATGATTCAAACCTTTAGAGAATCAGTGCATGGTGGCAATATCAACATAATTATGACTGCTTTGAAGTTTACTTCACTACACATCCAGCTGTCATAGAATGAGATAGTGTTGCCAGCACTGCCCACCAGCATGTGCAAAAAAACTGAAATTCAAACCCATTAAGTTTTAAGAAACACCTTTAAAGAGCATCCTATGTGAGTTCATTCAAGACGTTTTCACATCTGAAATCAACACTTCGCTTTAGGACGGTAACAGATTTTTGAGTATAAGATCTCTGGGGAAGTCCTCATTTATTTTCGTTGTGTAATTTTCTCTTAGAATAGCGGACTTTATGTTTGTGAGGTGTGTTTTTTAATTGATAGACAGTTGTCTTTTGTACGTAATAAATCGATGTCACACACACACACACACACACACACACACACACACACACACACACACATGGCACGCACACTCGCGCGCTCGCGCGCACATGCTTGCTTGCTTTACATCTGGCTTATATCTACCTTACAGACCCTCAGCGACATGCAAGGAACAAAAATCATCAATAAATCAAAGCACCAGAATATGACTGAAAGTTCGGTTTGACAGATCTAACCGCCAGGTGTGTCTGAATTTCATTTCCATTGGATACTGGGTTCTTCATTTGAAACATCATAGGAAAGACTGGATGGAGCCAGTGCCGACTTACCTTAAGAAAAGAAGCTGGAATACTAGTGTGAAAACAAAACAATAGAAATCTGTCGCTTGTTGAGTTTACTGTACGAACATTATAGCCTGTTTGAGACAGAACATCGCTTGCCTGATCCGTTGCCGGCGTTCTGTTTCGCATGGCGGTTTTCCGGCACAATTGAATAAAACCATGCTTCCCTTAAACACACACACACACACACACACACACAAAGCCAAACAAATAAAACCAACGAACTCCAGCCCCCACCTTACCCCCTCACACCCGAAAAAAAAAAGTTTGCTTACTCTTCTTTGTCTACACAAAATCGGTTTTTGTAATCCCAGTTCTTCTAGAACAGGCCGGGAGTACTTTAGAATGGGAACGAAGAAATGCTATATCTCTCTCTCTCTCTCTCTCTCTCTCTCTCTCTCTCTCTCTGTGTGTGTGTTCGTGCGTGCGTGCGTGCGTGTGTGTGTGCGTGCGTGCGTGCGTGCGTGTGTGTGTTCGTGCGTGCGTGCGTGCGTGCGTGTGTGTGTGTGTGTGTGTGTGTGTGTGTGTTATATCCTCCATACCCCCAAAGGGGTGACAGGATAATTAAATCTTGAATCTGTGTGTGTGTGTCTTTGTGTGTGTCCGTGGTCAAAATGTGTTCCACTCGTTCCAGACAAACTACTGGGCCGATCTTTCTGAAAATTTGTAGGTGTGTTCATTAGGGTCACGGATGATGCCCGATGTTTTAGTTTACCGTTATAGCCGTTACTAACGACTGTAACAGTTTTTTCTTCTTTGGAATATCTCAGGAAGTACGTGGGCCGATCTTTGTGAAAATTAGCAGATATCTTTATTATGGGTCACGGATGATGCCCGATGTTTTAATTTACCGTTATAGCCGTTACTAACGGCTATATCGGCCTGTAACGGTTTTTTTCTTCTTTATGGAATGTCTCAGAAAGTACTAGGCCGATCTTTCTGAAACTTTATAGGTATGTTCATTATGGGTCATGAATAACGCCCGATGTTTTAGTTTACCGTTATAGTTACTAACGGCTGTAACGGCCTGTAACGCTTTTTCTTCTTTATGGAATATCTCAGAAAGTACTTGGCCGATCTTTGTGAAAATTGGCAGGTATGTTTACTATGGGTCACGGATGATGCCTGATGTTTTAGTTTACCGTTATAGCTGTTACTAACGGCTGTAACGGCCTGTAACGGTTTTTCTACTTTATGAAATACCTCAGAAAGTACTCGGCCGATCTTTGCGAAAATTGGCCGGTATGTTCACTATGGGTTACGGATGATGCCCGATGTTTTAGTTTACCGTTAAAGCCGTTTATAACGGCCCATAACGGTTTTTCTTCTTTAGGGAATATCTCAGAAAGTCGATCTTTCTGAAAATTTGTAGGTATATTCATTGCGGGTCAGCGATGATGCGCGATGTTTTAGTTACCGTTATACCGTTGCTAATGGCTATAACTGCCCATAACGGTTTTTCTTCTTTATGGGATATTTCAGAAAGTACTTGGCCGATCTTTCTGAATATTTGTAGGTATGTTCATTACGGGCGACGGATGATGCCCGATGTTTTAGTTACTGTTACTAACGGCTATAACGGCCCATAACGGTTTTTCTTTTTTATGGAATGTCTCAGAAAGTACTTTTCCGATCTTTCTGAAAATTTGTAGATATGTTCAGTATGGGTCACGATGATGCTCGACATTTTAGTTTACCGTTATAACCGTAACTAAGGGTTATAACGGCCCCTAACGGTTTTTCTTCTTTATGGAATATCTCAGAAAGTATGTGGCCGGTCTTTTTTTAAATTGTAGGTATGTTCATTAAGGGCCTCGGATGATGCCCGATGTTTAAGTTTACCGTTATAGCTGTTTCTAGCGGCCCATAGTGGTTTTCTTCTCTATGGAAAATCTCAGAAAGTTCTTGGCCGATCTTTCTGAAATTTATAAGTATGTTCATTATAGGTCACAGATGATGGCCGATGTTTACCAGAATAGCCATTACTAACGGTTACACCAGCACAAGACTGTTTTTCCTCTGTATGGATATCTCACGCGTATTCAGGATAAACTGGGACTACGTTTATATGCTTTGCATCTTATTTTTCTTTTTGTTTTTTTTCTTTCTTTCTTTTTTTTCATTTCTTTTTTTTTTTCGTTTTTGACTGCGCCATCAGAAAGTTTGTACAGGACACTCTAGACACCCGTGACCGAACGAAAATGTTTGTTCGTTTGTTTGTCGGAGAGAAAGCACTCATGAGGTCTGACTCTTCCGGGCCAGACTTTAATTCAGGGATGCCATTTTTTTAGGCATAGGACGGAAATCCGGTCTGCAAGATATATGAAAATGGGCTTCCGGCAAGAGATGTGAGCTAGTTCATTTCAGGCTTTGGAAACATTTCCGCCGGATTTTTTCCGTTCGGTATGCGTTTTTCTGTCGTGATGTGAACTATAAGAGCTTCGTTTTCTACGCTACGCTAACCTTGTCGTTGCTTTTGCATGAAAGCGAGGCCCAAAGAGGGACCACAGCCCCTTGTTGTTGTGTTGTTGTTGTTGTTGTTGTGTTCTTCTTCTTCTTCTTCTTCTTCTTCTTTCCCTTCTTATTACTATTATGATTATTATTATTACGGTGGTGCCAATTTCCGTTAACTATTTATAACATTATTCTCTGATTATCATTATTACGGTGGTGCCAATTTCCTGTAACTATTTATAACATCATTCTTTTGAGGGTCCGTTTGTGTGTGTGTGTGTGTGTGTGTGTGTGTGTGTGTGTGTGTGTGTGTGTGCGGTTTGAAATATTTCCCCGAATAAACAATGTAGAACCGGTTGACTGGCACGCAACAAGAAGCAATGTCTGTTCGGATTGGTCAAAACCAGATTTGGCTTCCATATGGATTATCTTTCCTTTGGCGATTTCCGCTGGTAGTTAACGCTTTGACAGTGTGGAAACAGGTAATAAGTGAGACTGAAAATTCTTCAGCGCTGGAGGGGATCGTGAGTAAGAAAGGGAAAGCGGTCATGACCAGACGAAATGTAATGACCTAGGAGCCAAGAACGAAACTCCATGATAAGGTTGCTCAAGTTATCGTCTAGTCGAAGTCTCTCTCCCTCTCCCCCCCCCCCCCCCCCCCCCCCCCCCCCCCACCTCCCCCCCACCTCTCACCTTGCATTACTCCCCTTCTCCCCCCCTTCCTTCTCTTGTAAACTTTTACAAGCAGTTGGAGGCCCCCGCATACACCGCCCACCACCTACCCGCATGCACTTTCCAGCCTGGAAAATACTAGAATCAGTTTTCAAACTGGAAGTGTTGAGAATCAGTTTTTCAGATCTGGCACCCGGTGGAGTTGCTCGTCTTTATGTGCTGAAGCGTAGAACAGGCTTCTCTCTCTGCATTACAATGTTGTGGTCTTCCAGACCACCTCTCTCAACGCCTGTTGTTTTCACAACACTCAATGACTCTCTCACTGTGGAACCGTCGGGCAAAATCTGTATAGAGATTATGAATGCAAACCATAAATGTTCCTGTCGTCCGTATGGTATGCGCGAAAAAGAAAGAAAAGCATTGCCATTATTCCTCGCAATTCATGACTAATTATGAGAAGAGGGTGAGAGGGAAGGATGATATATGAACATCGTCTGTGGCACTGCTGTCTTCCGTATAACATGTAGAAAGAAAAGGAGAAACGTTACCACATTCCTCGCAAGTTATGACTTTAATTGTGGGAAGAAGAGGGAAGGGAAGGATGATATTTGAATACCATCAGTGGCGCACTGTGCAGATAGTAAGGGGTTTTCACGTTTGGATTTGAAGAATGTGGCAGAGGTAATGTATTTAACACGAAAAGGGAGATGATTCCTTAGCTGGAATCCCTAATCGGAGAAGACGCAGAAACCATGAGATTCCATATGATGCAACACTGACGGATGGCTGGCTGTGGAGAGGTACTCGTCGATGTGCACAGTGCACACTGTCTCGCCCTTGATAACAAGAAGAATGCAGCTTGGGATCATTCTTTAAGTCGATGACCATCCTCTGCTGTCTTGGTGACGTAAAGCTGAGGAAGTTCCTGTGGCACCAATCCACCAGCTCTCTGGTTGTCTTTCAGAACCTAGTTTCGTCAAAGTCCTGCATCAGTGCCGAAAGCGATGTGTCATCTGCAAACTTGATATAGATGTTGCACAACCTGTGTGCGGAAGTCAACAGTGTTGATGGTTAAGAAGTTGGAAGGTCATGCATTATCCTTGTGATGCACAAGTGTTGGCCACTAAGACATAGGAAAACGATGGAAACACGTCTGTGTCAAGGGAGCGAAAGCTCTCACAAAGGGCTTTAGAAGAAAAGAATGCCGCGCGTGGTGGATCCTCTTCCGGAATTGCAGTGTCTTTACTGTGGCATTCTGTTCGCAGTCATGGGCTTCGAGATAAGATACACCTTGTCCGCGGCAAGTCTTGACGTTGGCCCTTGGGTGAATGTAAGTGACTGTGATGAACAGCGAATTAAAAATCCGGCGCAGACAGAGGAACCGAAGAGTTATAGTCAACAGCTCCATGTCCCCCTTGGTTAGCAGCAGAAATGTCTTTGAGCGTCACGGTAGTGAACTAGTATAGTTTATGAAAACGCAAACACTGTCACCTCGATTATCACCTGAACTTTCATCCGATCATAGCGTGCTTCCCTACCTGCTGCCTTACATTCATGAAGACGGACAAGCTGGCCGCGCCACCGTTTCTGCGTGCTGCTGTCATTCAGAAAATGCCTCTGAATACTTCATCTTTCACCCTCTGTACAATTACCGCCTTCTTGTGAAAAGGACACTTCACGCGTCCTCAATATCATAGAGAAGCCTCAAAATAGTAAACTTTTTGTGTGTGTGGAAAAATCACAACCTGCTGTATGTCGCTTCCTTTTTCAGCATCGAATGAAATCAAAATGAGAAAACAAAACAAAGGCGCACATTACTGCACAGAGAAAAGACAGGAGAAAGGCTTGAGTGGAAGAGTGGACGACAGGAAGTGCGTGCAGAAACAAACAGCACGGCCAAAAAGACCGTGATTTCTCTTTCTAGCTTTCTGATCCTCCCCATTTTTTTCTTTCCCTTTTTGTTTTTTTTGTTGTTGTTTGTTTTTGTTTTGTTTTAACGGAGTGATAACTGTCTCTTTCTTCAAAGGGCTCAAAGTATAACTGACGTTTTCCCTTGCTCTTCCCTTCCTTCTTAACCCCCGCCCCCCCCTTCCCCCTCCCCCACCTCCAACGCAACATCCCTTCTTCCTCAACAGTAAACTTCATTCCCAACCCAAAGTCTTGTTCACGGCTTGATTTGTTTGCTCTTTACACCGGTGAACCCAATGCAAATGGACTTAGAACTCTCCACCGCTTCCGTCACAGGAAAGATCCCCCTCCATTAGACTGTTCTGATTTTCAGGCCCAGAGAGAGTCTTCTGCGGGGGCAGACTTTTTTGCTCGACCGAGTGGACTAGCCGTGGGCACTAGGGCATGTATGCTCACGGTCTGTCTTGAGGTGTACTGCTTCAGCAGCACATCAAACTCACGCCTGAAATGTCTGAGTGATAAGTCGCTGATGACCTTGATTTTAACCCCCAGATCCCGGAATTGACCCCTGGATTTTATCCCCTTTACATAGAACTTCACTTGTCCATTCATCTTTCTAAAAACTGTAGCCTACAGAGAAACAGGTTTTTTATGCAGATAATCTGCAGACATTTTTTTTTTCATTAACAAACTCTATCAGTT
Organism: Conus betulinus; assembly: GCA_016801955.1. Lineage (NCBI taxonomy): Eukaryota > Metazoa > Mollusca > Gastropoda > Neogastropoda > Conidae > Conus > Conus betulinus. The sequence goes on from JADBJO010002542.1 coordinate 301,837, forward strand.
TTAATTCATACCTAGAATGCCGTTCACATAACCCCCCGCCACCAAAACCAGCATTCATTACACAGTTCCTCCGACTTCGTCGTCTGTGTTCTGATGACACACTTTCATCTGTAAGCTCAAAGCTTTTTTTTTTTTTTTTTTTTTTTTTTTTTTTTTTTTTTTTTAGCGAAAGGAACTATTTTCAATGAAGGATTCAAACTGCCTTTGCTCGCGCAAGTCTAGCTTTTTGCCCTGAGGCCCTCCAGCTAAAGAAGAAGAAGAAGAGGCATACGTGTGTGATCCTGTGGGAGTGTTCTGTACATCCGCCTATTCGTGACGTGCGTACTGTCCTCATTTAAAGGTCGGTGATAAAGTTCCGTCGGTGGATTGTCTGTCATCCTTTTTCAGTCAACCACCGTTGATTGTCAGAGAACATGACACCAACGTCCGTGGCCTGCTCGCACGCTCAAGGCAATGATCACCCACCCATACAGCTCCACTGAAAACTTCCGTGTCAGACATTTGGCGCAAAGTGTGTCCCTTTGTTTGCACTTCCATCAGAGTTCAACGACTCTTGTCGAATGTGATAATGATAACCAACAATGATAACAATGATGGTAATGATAATGACAGTGATAATGATATTTATTGGGGTTTAATCTATAAATAACTCTAAGCGCTTACAAGGTTCGTAGCACTCACTCACGTACACATGCCCGCATGCGTACACGGCTCGAGTACACACAAGGTCTCTCAGTCTGACTGTCTGTCTGTCTGTCTCTCTCTCTCTCATGACTGTCTGTCTGTCTGTCTGTCTCTCTCTCTCTCTCTCTCTCTCCTCTCCTCTCTCTCTCTCTCTCACACACACACACACACACACACACCACACACACACACACACACACACACACCTATATGTGTGTGTAATTATAAATTGGTAATGTTTCTTCTGCGTTTTTTTTTTTCCAATTTTGAGTGTAAATCTACTGACCATATCTGTTTGATATGGTTGTTCTAATGTACTTTTCCCCCATTATGGTTCATAAAAAAGAGAAAACGCTTTCAAAATAACTTGGAAGATCCAACTGTCTGACTCTGTTGTACAGCCAGCACACCATTGTTATTTAGATGTAAATCCTGATACGCATCATCAGTATTTATTTCGTTTAAATTCAGATATCTGTCACCATGGTCATATGCAATGAAAAAAAAACATATCACATCCACCACCATGTTTCTCTTTCAAGTATAAATATTGTGTTCTATCAACATCAACATCAATTGCGAGTTGAACAGAAAATATATTCAGCCACAGACAACAGATATTCATCTTTTACATTTCTGTCACATGGCATCAACGTGGGCAATTCGCATCATCAATAGTTTCAATCGATAACATTGTTTCAGGCACTAGATCAACAAAATTAACATTATCCACGTGGTCCGACACTGCCGTAAACACACATCCAACACGGGTATCACGCACGGGATTTTCGTTGCACACTTGCTTTATTTCAACACAGTTCACAGCGCTCTTCATACTTCGTCCCCGCGAACCAGACACTAGCACACTGCACGGTGACAACGTATTTTTAGCTGCCTCTAGAACTGGGCTATAGTAAGATGTCCAGTCTCTCTGGGCCGGGCCTACACCGCTATACATGTTAACCAGGTTTCCACTGTCATTTACGCCAGATTTACTTCCCTCAATTACCAGATGATCATAAACCATTGAAACTTTCTTATTTTGCGATCTGGCAGACTTTTAAATCGGGAATAAGTTTTTTTTTTTCTTTTCCGGATCTCCCAAAGTCGCAGAGAAAAATCTTCAGCAATGAAGACGTCACTTCCTTTAAGCCTCTTTTTTTTTTCATGCAAAACTCTTGTCTTTATCTTTAAAAAAAAAAAAAGTTGCATAGCGCAACAGTCGGCGCATCCTGTTTAGAGTTAAAGCGATGGACTCGATCAAAACTGTATATTACCTGCAAGATCTAATTTTGTCAGTAACCATTTCGCGTCGCGCGTCTCCACAATCTTGGCATGTTTCATTCTGTATGCTAACGATACCGTGAACAGTTATTGCTACTACTTGATCTGCCTTGGCACCCACAATCTCCTGATGCATAATATATGACCCCAACACCATCTCCCACATCCAGGTATGCATACTCATAGACACATACACATGGTGAACAATCCATATGCACTGACTGACTGAACTAAGTATTGTCAGATTAACTCAAAGTTGTACTGACATTTAAGAAATATTATGAACAGAATACCAACGTTTTTTATTCAAAGCAAAGAAGCATAATTAACACAACAAAAATACGCGCGGCGTGAACACACACAAGCACCACACACAAGCACGCGCGCGCGCACCACTCACGCACATACACACACATACGCGCGCGCGTGTCACACTCATACTCGAGCACTCGTACACACATGCATTCACTCTCATAAAACCACACGCATACACGCACACATACGCGCGCGCAGCACATACACATCCACGCCCCATTCAGGATACGCTTCGTTGTTTGCATTCCGATCTGTCGGAGTGTAACAGCAGGGGCCCAGAAATCCACCGTCGGGACATCGACACAAGTCTGGAGCAAGCTATAGACAAAAAGTATTTCGGAAGGATCGTGTTTCCATCAAACGGATGATGTGAGTGTGCTGCTGTGTGAATCAGACGACGTCGTTCTAGAATATTCCTGCGATCCGTGTTCGGAAGACGATCGCTTTTTCTGGTTTAACAAGCAGGAAGAAAGACACATGTCATAAGAGGAATGTCTTAAATTGTCCTGCATTTGGAAAGGAAGACGCATCGGGCAACACGAAAGCATGCAGAGACCCAAGCATGTGCTCTATGGCGGCTGCACGCTGTCCACGGACTGATCCAGTTTTAC
>JADBJO010002543.1:0-2500 GCA_016801955.1 Conus betulinus
AAAGCCCAGGCTTACGTCAAAAGACCTCTGGCAAGGACGGACCTGGACTCGCAGACGGATGACAAACTGTTCCAACCCCGTCCAAACCTGGAAGAGTTTTATCATGTTCCGGGTTGGCCGCGAAGACGAAACAGTCCTGTTCGTTTGCACACCAGGCAATCATTTTACACCCATGCTTATCTTTTAAAAGGCGAAGAAGAAGCTCCGTGTGTGTTCCATGTCATGTGCCACTCACAGTGAAACATGTCTTTTAGAGTGCTGGGACTTGCATGATGTGAGACACAAACATTTACAGCAGACCTTCATGAAAACCTTGTTCAGAGGATGTCACACCTGAACGTGATCTTTGAAATTTCTGAAAAAAATCGGAAATTTTTCATCTGATCTAAGATGCTCCAGAAGAAAGATTTTAACGAAATTTCCGATGTGTTTTTAGGTGTATTTTAAAACGGTTGTGTGAGTGGGGTTTGGGTTTAGGGGGGCAATGACTGTATCAACAGGGCCGATGAGGTACAAAAACTCGACTCCTTCATTCCAATCCTTTCACGGATAAACTTGAAGTCAGTCTGTCTATTGTCATTCATTTTACTTGTTTAAGTAAGAAGCGGACGTTATTGATCAAGTCACTAGCTCATCGTGGCCGTTTCGTGAAGCATGTTACGGAGAAACAGGACTGCCAGCCATGAAGATGAAGCACTGAACACACACACACACACCCACACACACACACACACGCGCGCGCGCGCGCGCACGCACGCACGCACGCACGCACGCACAAAAGCACACACACACACACACACACACACACACACACACCACACACACATACACACACACACACACCACGCACCCACGCACGCACAACGCCACAAACGCATGCATCCACATCCATACATAAATGCGTACTCCTGTACGCGGCCTGTTCGGTCTTTATGGCTGGGATATGCTGACTGACTTTATGTGTGTGTGTGTGTGTGTGTGTGTGTGTGTGTGTGTGTGTGTGTGTGTGTGTGTAGGCGCATGCACGCACGCGTGTATTTGCGCGCACGCCGGCGAGCGGGCGAGCGAGAGAGAGAGAGAGAGAGAGAGCGAGCGAGAGAGAGAGATTTAGATTTCATACTTAACAATGAAAATTCCAGGCTGATGTCTACTTTAAATCTATCTTTGTCATGCATACAAGGGGTACAGGTTTTGACAGAATGCTGACCTTTAGTAAACGTGTTGAAAATACTGTTCTTAAATACAACAAGACCTGCCTGCCGTGAACGTGATGGCAGCTACAGGCATTGAACAGCACAATCCTCTACCGACTGTATCACGCAGTTGTACTCAGTGTGACTGATAATGGATTAGGGCTTATAACAACAACTGTCCAAAGGCAATCTTCGTAAATCAGAAAGAATTTTAAATGAAGCAGTGGGAATTGATCTTGGGAACTACGAAGGACACAACCGTTGAAACTATGCAATACCCGCTGGACCTTCTTTCAATGCAGGCAAGACACAAGCCAGAACAGGTGAAGGCATATTTCAGAGCACTTGAAATATCCCCCGCCCCCCCCCCCCCCCCCCCCCCCCCCCCCCCCCCCACCACACTACATGTTGTTGTAGTCAAGGAAACGAAAAGCACTAGCCTACGACGTGGAAAATCAAGGATGGGATAGGCAGATATACATAGCTCGTGTGCTAGTTAGTAGAGCTCAAAGAGCACTTCAAGCACCTGCACCATTTTGGCCGTGCGGCCAACATGAGGAGATAAGTGGTTTCTCGTTCTTCGTTTTCACTGTCGTAAATGTTATTTGTTTTCGTCTGAAGAAGGCCCAAGAGGTCGAAATGCATTACGTCTTGTCCTGTACTTTGTTTGCCTATGTCCCTTGGCGGTAATCAATCCCCTCTCTTTCTAAATTTTCCTTAAGCAAGGCCTTGGCACATTAATTTTTGGTGTGTAGCCACAGCACCTTCATTCGCTTAAGAGCCGACTGAACGAAACGTATGTTGCAAAGCAGAGTTCGCCAATGTCTTAAATCGAGAACTGCGTGACATGGTTTAAAAGTCCTGTTGGAATAAAAGCTGGTCTATGTCACGATGAAAAACATACAAGGATATATTACGTTGTGCACATGCTGAGGCATTACTGTCTCCCAACTCTTCTGTCAACTGCTAAGCGATGCCCGGTAGTGAACATGTGGGTTTTTTTTTTTTTTTTTTATCCTTAGGTTCCACTAACGTTTCACAAAGAATCATTTCAATTTCAACCCCAGGCTCACAAGCTGTGAGGGAGCAGAGTAGAAAGACGACATTGGAAGAAATCACAAAAGAATTCTCCATCACGTCATTGCCGCCATCAATAGCATCAACTTTCATCAACACCAACAACAAAGAATAAGAATGACAAGTAAATCATCGGTGGTAGGAATAAAAAACACAGTTGACTGAGATCTGTAAGAAGCGGCATCACCTGCCCATAATCTTTTTTTGTTATAACATCGACTCTGTCAGTG
>JADBJO010002543.1:5000-12500 GCA_016801955.1 Conus betulinus
CCAGCCCAAGCACCCACACGACTAAACAGGCAAGCACCGCAGTTCTTCTGTTGAAACGAAAATCACTGAAAGGAGAGCTCAGCACCAAAAAGCGATCCAGAGTGATGAGGCAGATGGTGAATGCCGACGTTTTCGCTGGACAACAGGGACAAGAAGCCCGCGATCTGACACGCCGTGCTCAGCTTCCAGTGTTTTTCGAACCAGAAATATTTTCCACGGTACATATGGTCCACCGTTCCTACTAACGCCAGGTAAGTTCCCATAAGTAGATCAGCAAAACTGAGGTTGGTGACGAATATGCTGAAAGCTGTTAAAGATCTATTCTTTAAAAGAAACAACCGAGTGACTACACATCCCATATTACCGGCCAGCGACAGGACAGAAAACAACCACAGGAAGGTGCGGTAAGTGTCGGAACGCAGCAAGTCTTCACAGGAGGAAATTTCGTCCACAGGTGCGAAGCATCTATCTGGATCGAAATCTGCGGGTAAAAGTTCTTTGCAGCACAGCTTGTAGTTGTCAGCCCATATGGTCTGCAGTCTGTGCAGACGTTTGAACACATCACTGGGGTACTCACTGATCTGGCTGCCTCTCATATCAAGATCTACGAGGTGAGGGATGGATCGATAGCCGGTTCCAGACAAAGTTGTCAGAGTACTGTGGGATATGTTCAGCACTGAAACCTTAGGAAAGTTGGACAGGGCCGCAGTGTTTAAAAACACTCATCTGATTTCCAGACAAATCAACTGACACCAGATTTCTGTGCCTCCTTCCAGTCAAATCACCGACCACAGAGACAAGAGGGTTGTTGGACAGGTCTAAAATCTGCAGGTTTTCGAAAGTCGTGAAAATGCTCATGTTTAAAGACGACAGACGATTGTGACTAAGATACAGGAATTTCAGGTTGGGGAGGGTTATGTTCGACACTCCACGCACAAAAACATCTAGCCAGATTTAACCAAACCAAGTACGCGTGTCCCGTAAAATCCTCCACCCGTACACCTGAGTCCGCGGCATCCAGGTATCGCAGGTGAGGGAAGGCAGCCAGAGAGAAGGGTTGGGGACAGAGGAAAGCCAGGCCCTGACACTGGCAGCCCTGGGGACACACCGCCTCACACAGCCACTCGTCGTCATGCTGCGGACACTGGGGCCAGCCGTCGCACAGATGATCAGCGTGCACGCAGACGCGGGAGGACCGGCAGCGGTACAGGCCATGGCACTGAAAGTCCTCGCAGTCCGCCTCATCCTCCTGTCCCTCACAGTCCCCGATCCCGTTACAGCGGCAGTACAGAGGGAGGCAGTAGCCCTCCGGACAGCAGAAGTGAGTCTGCGGACATGAGGCACAGCCCCTGAGTGGAATCTGCTTCATGACCCCTTCGCTGTTGAAGGACACCAGAGCGGGAGGAGGAGGTCGTAGTAGGTCAGTCCGTACAGATTGTAGTACTGGGTACACAGCTCGTCGGACCCGTCCCAACAGTCGGGCACCACGTCACACTGCTTGGTCTTGCTGAGGCACTGGCCGTTAGTGCACAGGAAGCCCAGGCAGTGCTCGCTGTGCGCGCAGAACGTCTCGTCCGACCCATCAGCGCAGTCCTGTCGGAAGTCACACACTAAGGTGAAAGGCACGGTCTCCCTGCTGTGGTCACAGTCAAACATGGCGACGGCAGTCTGAGAATCTTCAGCATCAGGAAAAGCGCACTGTGAAACATACTGTTCCGCCCCACATTGACTGCTCGGGTCACATGACAAAAAACGGTGCGAGGCGTGGCCAGCTGGGCACTTGATGAGAAACTGCTTCGCTCCCTGAAGAACGTCGTCCTCGACCTTCAGTTCTGGCCAAGAAAAGGAAGAGGAATTCGTTGTCGAATTTCTGGTCGTTTTAATCTCACAAACGAAATCTTTCAGTAAATAGGAATCACAAGGAAACGCAGAAAAAAGTAGTTCCGAAACAGCTGAGAGGTCCCAGCCTGTTCAAGGCTGTACATGAAACAAACCTGCATGTAAAATGACGAGTACGTTCGTGCCAGGGTACCGTAGCGGTAATTGACAGTGTTGTCCACCCAGATATACGAGTGTTTGTAAATGCTTGGCATGTAGGGTTCAAAACTGCGTAAACCAATATAAACAGGATCCAGCATATACGCAGCCTCAAGTAAGTACAGAAAGGCTTTCCAATCCTCCGGAGTCTTTACAGTGACTAAATGTCCACCTCGTTCCTCGCACTCCTGTCGAGCCATTGTCCACTTCACCGGCACCTCTTTACGGAGGTGAATGTAACATTTACTGCCAGAGGCGATGTGGCCTTGACCTTGACACTCCGGCGTGGTCAACGGGCAGTGAGTTCCTTCATCCCTTCCGCTCGGACACTCTTTGACCAGATTGCAGTCAAAGTGCTCTTTAAACGTGTGGTAGAAAGGCACCGAACAATTGAAAACACCTTCGCTTAATTGGGTGGTGTTTGTGAGACGCTGTGTAATGAGAAGATCATTTTGAAGCCGTTTTCCAGTGTGTCTCCACGCGGGATGTACAAACGAAGCCGCACGGTGCTGTGGTACAGCTCAGGAACGATCGTCCGTGACGACTTATACTTCCAAATTGTGGAGTTCCGTCCCCTGGCTGGCCATCTCGTCAGCTGCACAAAGCCCTCCCCCCCAGAATACCAGGCCCACTTCAAATAAAACACGGGGAAACTCAGCAACGTCACGTGATCTTTAGGTATAGCTACCACAAACGAAGCATCCTTGGCGCAACTGAATGGCCATCTGCAGGTCACAATGGCCGGATGTGACATAGCCTGTCATGTTTTGACGTCATCACAGAGGGGAGCTGAGCTGAGATGGCGGAATGCTTCTTTTAGACAGCCTCCTTCTGCTAGAATTGGTCAGACCTGACTTGCAGGAGCTTCTGGCATCTCCTAGTTTATCTGGCGAGGCAACCGAAGCGTTCGCTTCCCTTGGGGCTCGAAGTGCCGACAAAAATGCAAACTTTTCTCCACGGATGTGAAACTGGTTATCGCACATTCCTGTGCTAAAAGCAAAACTTAGCCACAAAATGCAGAGGGCGGGCATGTCCCATTTCAATTCCATGTTTCACTCGAACTGTCCAGTGTATTAGAACCAGACGTCGGACGTCGCAAGGTCAGACTAGCTTCGTTTGGGGGGATAGTCTATCTTACCAAATAAACAGCCTGAAATCAAAGGCAGACAACGGGTAACGACGTTTCCATTTTTTTTTTTCCCAATTCTCATTCATTTTCCTGTTTTATTCGTATGAATTTTTTGTTACATCACAGGCAGGGGTGAATTTTTTTTTTTAATGGACACAAGCACACACATGACGAGGAAATAAAACACCCTACCATGGAAAGAGGGGTGGTGGAAAATGTCATTTCTTACATCTAAATGATGACCGTCAACTAACACGATGACGGATTGTGTTACATGTATTTCCATTTATCATTAAAAAATACGCGCTAATGAATTTTATTTCCGTGTATGCTTTTCTGACTTATTTCATGGACTTTAAACTGTTTTCTAAGCAGACGTTTTTCGTAAACGTAGCAATTTTACACGTGATAACTGCACATTTTGTCTTACAACATGATAAACCAAATATATGATCAGGTTCTAAATGTTTATTATGCCAAAAGAAAAGACTGAAAGCGTAATATATTAATACAAGTCCACATATTTTTCAATAAACGCGCAAACACATCGTCTAAAAGAATCAAAATACTCGGTTAAGTACCTTTTGTCCTGCCACGGCTAAAATGCTACACCCGTTAAATCCTGTACGTGAAGCATATATTTTATGGACCAATTTTATTTGGATTTTTGTTGTCATCGCAGTTTTACGAAGCTGTATCCCTCTCCACCCTCCCTACCTTCACCTGACTATTCCTTTCTTTGACCCATCTTAAGATACCTCCCTCTCCACCCTCCCAACCTCCGCAATGCATCCTTTTCTCTTGTTATCCTGCATGTGAAACTGTGTTGTTTATTGTCGTTTAAAAGGCACTTGCCAAACTTACCTTCTGAGAAAGAACGAGGGATAGAGAGAGATGTATTACAAAAAAAAAGTTTTAGTACCATCGACCAGCCAGCGAACCACAGAAACAGAAAAGAAAGTGAAGAGAGAGAGAGAGAGAGAGAGAGAGAGAGAGAGAGAGAGAGAGAGAGAGAGAAACGAGAGAGAGAGAGAGAGAGAGAGAGAGAGAGAGAGGAGAGAGAGAGAGAGAGAGAGAGAGAGACCTGATTCCTAAATGAAACTACTGTCTGAACCAGATCAGGCTGCTCTATCAGGATACAGTAGTTATTCCTTCTGTGGATTTGTTTGACATGACAAAAATACATCAACTTTTGCGCCGGTTCTTCCGGTTTTGTTTTGTTTTTTTTTTTTTCCCCTTAAGAAATTAAAAATGTTTCTGAACGCCAAAGGACACAGGAACCTCCTTTTGAAAACTGTAATGCTGTTGTTATTAATTTACCTTATGTACAAAATGTTTCAAAAACACTGAAAGCGATAACACAATCTTAAAAAAAACAAAACGGGGAACAACAGTACTTCCCAAAAACACTAGAAGGAAGGGAATAACCCCGAAAACTGAAACAGGAAGTTTCAAAACGGAGTGACTGAGGGCGGAAAATGAAACAACATTTGGAAAGAGAGGGGGATTAGTCACCGCCAAGGACACAGACAAACAGAGTACAGGTCTAGACACAATGCATTTCGACCTCTTGGGTCTTCTTCAGGCGAAAACAAAACAACATTTAGGACAGTGACAAGAACATGTAGCCACTTTGCTTCGCGTCTGCTTCTTTTCTCCTGATTTGGTGACAAACAGGACACGCGAAGCTTAGTGACTACATGTTCTTCTTGTCACTGTCCTAAATGTTATTTGTTTTCGCCTGAAGAAGACCCAAGAGGTCGAAATGTATTGTGTCTAGTCCTGTACTCTGTCTGTGTCCTTGGCGGTAACTACACACACACACACACACACACACACACACACACACACCACACACACACACACACACACACACACACACACACACACACACACACACACACGTTTACCAAATTTTGGCACAGGAAAGATGAAAATAATCCTGAAAACACACACAAAGGAAAAAGGAAAGAAGAAAAAATAACCCCAAAACATTATTCCCAAACATACTGGAAAGAGGAATGTAACACTGAAAAACACGGCAACAAAGATAGTAATAACCCCTAAAAACACAAGACAGAAGAAAATGATACTGAAGAACCAGGAAGAAATCCCCCGAAACAAAGAAAGAAAACGATACAGTAGACCGTCAAACACTGGTAGGAGTAAGATAACTCTGAAAAACACAGCAAGGAAGGAGATAACTCTGAAAACACAGCAAGGAAGGAGATAACTATGAAGACACATGACGGGGAGAAAAAACTCGGGTAACACGGGGAAGATCTTATGTAACTCACTTTTTTTAACGGAAAAGAAAAATCAATGTGATGAAAAGATTCAAAAAAAGAAGAAAGCAATCTTGAAAACACTAAATGGATGAAAGTTACCGTTTCACACACACACACACACACACACACACACACACACACACACACACACACACACACACACAAGAGAAAGAGAGAGAGAGAGAGAGAGAGAGAGAGAGAGAGGAGAGAGAGAGAGAGAGAGAGAGAGAGAGAGAGAAGAGAAGAGAAGAGAAGAAATAACCTCAGAATGACAGGACAAAGAAAAGTAGTCATGAAAATGCAGAAGTAAAGTAAACAGCCTGGAAAACACAGAGAGGAATAAACAATCACCTTTAAAAACTCACGAGGGAAGTAAACCCGAAACCTACAAAGGGAAAAATAATCCTAGAAACACAGGTAGGAGTAAAATTGCCGTGAACACTCAGAAGGTATGGAAGTAACCTTAAAAAAATTCAGAGAAAAATGATATCTTAAAACACATGACGGATGGAGCAAAAGCCTAATACGTAAAAATTGGGAAACAGATCGAATGGGGAAGGAAAAAAAAAAAAAGAATAAACCCGAGGGCAAAGAAAGGAACAAAATATAAAACAGAGAAAGACATGTACTCTTTGTACTCTCAAAACCCAGACCGGAATAAAACTGACTATGAAAAAGAAACAGGAAGAATGAATAATAATCCTAAAGACAAACAAAGGTGGGGGGGGGGGGGGGGGGTCCTGAAAGCACAAACCAGAAGAATGATAACTCTCACAAAAAGGAAAGAAAATATGATAGAAACAAAAACAAGACAATAAACATGGCAAGACAAGAAAGAAGCTAATTACCTAGACAAAACTAAATGGGGAAAAATATCTCTGAAACAATGATGAAAAAAAAAACCTGAAATCATGGGTTAGCAAAAATAACCATGCCAGACATGCGGGAATATAATAGCCGTAAAACGCCGGAAGAAACAGAATGATCCTGAAAACACAAGAAGGGACAAAATAATAGCTCTGAAAACGCAGGAAGGAAGAAAAGAATTTTTTTTTTTATTAAAAAAAAAGGAGCGAAGAAACGACGAAGGCATAAGAGGGAAGAAAATGACACTGAAAATACAGCAAGAAAGAAAACAATTCTCAAAACACAGGACGAAGAAAAAACAACCCAGAAAACACAGGACGGAAGAAAATGACCCTGAAAACACGGGAAGGAATCAAATATCGCCAAAAACGTAGAAAAGAAAATAAATTGATCCTGAAAACACTGAATGAGTAAAATAACTCTGAAAACGCAGGAAGGAAAACAATAATCCTTAAAATGCATGATGGAAGAAAAATTTTTTTTTTTAAAGGACGGGAGTGGATAGCCCCGAAAACACGAAAAATGTGAAAATCCTGAAAACACAACCAGAATAAGTTAACCCTGAAAACATTGGAAAGAGTAGAATAACTCTGAAACATAGGAACGAACAGGAAAGCATAGAGGAAGGGATTAATTAGCCTTGTAACATAAGATGAAATTCATAACCATGGACATACAGGAGGGGGAAAAAAAACTAGAAAAACGCAGGAAGACGAAAATAACTTTGAAAATACAAGAAGGAAGAAAATGAGCATGAAAATACAAAAGGGACACACACATAAACAAAAACACAAAAAAAAAAGGGCGGGGGGGGGGGGGGGGGGGGGGGGCTATCCTTAAAAATAAGATTGGCGGAAAAGAAGAGAAAATAACACTGATAACACAGGAAGGAATCTAAAAAAAAAAAAGAAAACACAAAGGGTAAGAAAATGAATAATCCTAGAAACTGAAGTGTGAAGAAACAAACCCGAAAACGCAAGAAGGAAAAGAAAAAGTCCTGATCATACAGAAAAGAAAAAAAAAAACCTGAAAATTCAGATAGAAGGAAAATACCTCTGAAAATACGAAAAAGAAATAACCTCGAAAACACAGGAAACAAAGCCCTGAAAACGTGTGGAAAGGGGAAGGGGGGGGGGGGGGGGGGGGGGGGGGGGGGGGGGGAATAAACCTGAAAAAACA
>JADBJO010002543.1:22500-25000 GCA_016801955.1 Conus betulinus
CAACATTCATGCCGTGCAGTGACAGCCAGGCAATGTTCATGCCATGCAGAGAGCCAGGCAATGTTCATGTTGTGCAGCGGCGATTTTTTATACTTCCTCCAAGGTTGAGCGGGTGGGGGTGGGGGCTGCCTCGTGTATCACTGACACTTAGGTGGCCGTGTTGCCGGGGTTTCGTTTTTAGTGCACTCTGCACTTACGGAAGTGCCCACCACTTTGTGCGGTCGGGGTCCCTGTTTTCGTGCTTGATGTGGAGGAGGAGTGTAACTTTAAGAAGGGGGGTCGTCTGCGTTCTCACCAATACTCATAGTGTTGGGGTGGTCTTTTATTGGTGATTAGAGGGAGAACATCATTTGAGACGTTCAAGATTTGTGGCATTTAAGACAGTATATAACGCTGAAAAGGGATATGGGGAGTATAAGTTCATGTGTGTTGAGTAGGTGTATGGTGGGAATAAACAACTCCTTTTCTCGCGACAGCTGGCCGTCTTTCCCCGCCATGGGGAGGGGGTTGGAGAGTGGTGGAGGTGACTGGACTGTCCTCGTCCGTGATATTTACGTCCCTTTGGCCGGAAGCCCTTGAAGTCTACATACTCTGTGGCAGCTGTTGTCGCTGGCAATAGTGGGTGAGTTCTGTGTGTGGGGCCGTTGTCTGTCACTTTCTGAGTTCTGGTACCTTGTCAACTGTAGTTCACATTTGAGTGTTGGTCGACCGATGATGGACGTCGGTGTACAACCCCCCCCCCCCCCCCCCCTCCACCAAAAGGCGGCCTTCAGGGCCACCAGGAGGCCTTCATCGTTCTCGGGTGGCGATGGTCCTGTGTCAAATGACGCCGCCTCAAAGAGGGAGCTGGGCTAAAGTCGCTGGAGCGCTGCACGAGTCTCTTCTATTTGCCGAGAGGGCACTTTTTTTTCAGCCTTGCCCCGTGAGCGGTGCCCCCCTGCCCCCGGCAACTGCGTGGTACTGGCAGGCCACGGTGTGAAAGAAACAAAGAAAGGAAAGAAAGAAAAAAGAAGAAAGAAAAACAAAGAAGAAAGAAAGAAAGAAGGAAAAAAAAAGATGGTAGAAACGGTCTACCTGAATGTGTGCTGCGTGCGCTGTGTGTTACAAGTTGTGTGCGACGCAAATTACCTTCAATTCCATGGCATCGTCGTCGTTGTTGTTGTCGTCGTTGTCATCGACGTTTTCGGCATCGTCGTCGTCATCGAGGTCGTTGACTCCAGACTTTCATGCTGCTGACGTCTGTTTTAAAAGGACGTCATTGCATGATGACGCTAGAGGCATGAATGGAACGTAGAGTCTTGGGAAGATTTACTATGAATATCCGAAGCTGGGTTGAAGAGGGTGTGTGGGGGGAGGGGGGAGGGATTGGATTTTTCTCCCCTTGTTGTTGCCCCATTTAGTTCCCTTTCCCTCACCCTTTTCCGTTAAAGAGGCCCCTCTTCTTAGAATAAGTAAAATCATTTCCCTTCAAGAACGGAGTTATTGTAACTTCCTCTACGAGTTAGTTTAACTCAGTTCTTGGAAGTTCTGTTTCTCAAATCGTAATCTGGCACCGTCGTCGTCTCTTGGGACAAGACACTTGCTAGGACAGGTCCCTTTTCTTTCGTAAGCTGACACAGCACTGCCATGGGGTCCCCTTGGGACGCCACCGCTGCTTAGGCGGAGCATCACTCCAGTGGCCATGGTAAGGATACAGCAGTCTACCATTGTATCCATCGCACTCTCTTCCACCTTTTTCATCTTCTTCTTTTTCTTCTCTCCTCCTCCTCCTCCTTGTTGTTGCTGTTGTTGTTGTTGTTTGTTTGTTTGTTGTTGTTGTTGCTGTTGTTCTTCTCCTCTTCTTCTTCTCCTCCTCCTCCTCTCCTCCTCCTCCTTTCTCTTTTTCTTCTTGATAATAATAATAACAATAATAATACTAACATTCTTCCTCTCTCATCATCATCATCATCATCATCATCATCATCATCATCATCACCACAATAATAATCATAATAGCAAAACGTCGTAACTGAATGTTTCTGCTTGTGATTCACTTGTTTGTGTTTGAAATCCGAGTGATTTACTCGTTTAAAAGAAGAAAATAAAGGGATGGGAGAGATGGAGAAGTGTGGGGGGGGGGGGGGATACATTCTCATCTGTGCTTTGTGACTTTTATTGTGTTGGTTAAATCAACAGGAGGTCGTGCTCGTTGAATGAATGATTTATTGCATTGTAAATCATATTGTGTGTTTGTGTTTCTGTCCAAGGTGTTAGCTTTCAGGGGGGGGGGGGGGGGGGGGGGGGGGGGGGGGGGGGGGGGATTGTGGGAGGGACTTAGCGTCCGTGACGGCAACTGTGTAGGACTACTTCAGGTAGAATAATCAAAGTCACTGATAAAAAGGTGCACATTTCTTTATCTCTTCCCCAGCATCCAGACACTCCACATTGTTCTGGAGCTGTTCACATAGCTAAGCTGCACTGCTCGAAGGTGGCTTGACTGAAGCCGTCCCTGAGACAGGCT
>JADBJO010002543.1:27500-72500 GCA_016801955.1 Conus betulinus
TGGGTAGTTTCAATGGGGGTCGTCGCATTTGTCTCTCTGAGTGCCAGAATGATCATCCTCAAGATCGTGGGCACCAAAGGAAAGAAGAAGAAGAGTTCGTGTCCTCTTGAACACTGGCTCAATTCTGGTCGTGTTCTTGAATGTTGGTTCAAGTTTGGTCGTATTGGTCTTGAACGTTGGTTCAATTTCAGGTTGTTGGTCGACCGACGATGGGCGTCGGTGTGTGTTGCCTGCTGTCCCCAAAACATCAGGCTGTCTTCAGGACCACCGAGCGGCCTTCTTCATGCTCGGGTGGCGATGGTCCTGTGCCGCGTGAGGCCGCCTCAAGGAGGGAGTCGGACGAAAGTCGCTGAAGCGTTACGCGAGTCCCTAAAACTTGGCGGGTAATCGCTGACTGCGGCCGAGAGGGCAGTTTTTCAGACCAACCCCATAAGGAGTGCCCCCATGTCTGCCACTCCAAAAAACAGCGCGGTATTCCAGGCCACGGTAGTCGCAGTCAGGCAGCGCTCCTTCGCCAACCGCCCCACATCTCCAGGAGCCGTCCCCCGGCGACACAGGCTAGACCGCCGTCACCCACATGGCTGGAAGGTTGTCTGCGCCGCCCGACACTGATCTCTCACATCAGTGTCCCTCAAAGGAGAGCTGCCACCTCTCCCCTGGCGTCCACTGTTATGCCACACTCGCAGCGAACTGGAGACTCCTGCTCGCGGTAGACATGGCTGTTTTCATCAGTCCAACGCAGATGGCCATGACTTATTTTCCTCAGTACATTGCGAACTGCCGTTTGTGTGGCTGGTGCTGCCAGTGCTGCTCTTGGCATATGTTATTGCTGTTGCTGCTGCCACGCTATTGGTATTGCTTTACACACACACACACACACACACACACACACACACTCACACCACACACACACACACACATACATATGCGTGCGTGCGTGTGTGTGTGTGTGTGTGTGTGTGTGTGTGTGTGTGTGTGTGTGTGCTTGACATTGTTTCTAGCACTGGCATTGCTGCACATCCATGGCATCAGTAGCCGTCGTGCAGAGTTGACTGGCTCTCGCTGTCACACTTTGCAGGTGCGTGTTTAGGTCTGTGAGTACATTGAACCTTACCATTGTGATTTGCTGCTGACGACGATGCTGCATTTACTACTGTCCTGTCTTGCCACTGCGGCTGTTGCCACCACTGCCTTCAGCTGCTTTTCGATGCCGTTGTTTGGTGCTGTTCCAGCGATTGATGCAAGTCGTTACGATGGCAGTTGGCCGAAGTCGATGTCATTATTACCATAGTCTTCAGCGTGTAGTCCCCCCCCCCCCCCCCCCTCCCCAGTACGGACTACGCTCAACATTCCCTGTATTCTTTTTTTTTTTTGTTTGTTTTTTATTTTTGTCATGGAGCTCTGCTGTTGTTATTGTTCCCTTTTTTCGTCTCGAATCTCTTGTCATTGCCGTTGTTGTTGAGTATCTTAGTGGCCTGCACCCGCTGCCTCGTCTTCTCCTTCATTTCCCCTGCAAGAGCTCAGAGCTTCACCGCATGAAGAGGTTTTAGGCGCATGTGACCTTTTCTTAATTAGAGGATGTCGTCTTCGGGGATGTCGTTATGTTCATGCTGATGATTTGTCTGTAAGCTTACTCATCGATGTTTGCTTTTCAAATCGTGCTTCTTGATGCCAGTTCTTCTTCCTCTTCTTTCTTTCCTTTTTTTCCTTTTGTTTTGTTTTACTTTTTTGGTTTTTGTCCCCCACCCCCACCCCCCACCCCCCTCCCCCCCTTTTTTTTTATGTAACGTCATCAACAGTGAACGTTGTCGTGCTCGCCCGTAGCTATAGTTTTAGGACAGCCGGAATGTTGTTTTATGTTCGTACTGTTAAATTAATGCTGCCGCTACGATTTCTCCTTTCGTGAAGAACAGGAGATATGGTTGAAGAATGGGAAGGGGGCAATTTGCACCCTTTAGCCATTAATTAAATCTTGAATTTCGGTTAACTTTGCCGACACCGATACAATAAATCGTGTTTGAAAAGCAAATAATGTGATATCTGACATCACCAGAATTGGTAAAATGACGACCGTTACAGACATTTTATGAGAAAGTGAATCAAAGCGATCAGGACAGTAAATTGAACCCAGTCATTGGATAAAACTGAACTCGCTGTGTGCTACTACAAAGGGATTATACAAACAACTTAGCTAGCTCATGATAACTGTAATACAAGGTAATATAACATACAAGGAATGTCACTGCCCCACTCTTCAATCGTCAGCATTCACTCGGAAGGCTTCGTGTAGAGATGCAGACGACATCTATGTACGTTGGGTACCGCCCGTTAACGTAATGCATGCTGGGGTGAAACTACCAGTATTTTCTAGAGACCCGGATATTGAAAATGAAAGTCGTACATCGTTACAGTGATCAATGAATATATATACATATTCGTTTTACGCTCAACACACGCGCACCAAGAACGATTAAATACACGTTGAATTTCCTGATATTCATGACTGGAAGAGACAACATTCACAAGCAGTACTAAATCACGATTATTTCTGTTTCAGCGTGCTGCAAGTATGAGCTATCGTTTATTTTTATATTTTCATCATTTTCGCAAAGACCAAAATGAAAAAAAGTACAAGTATTGCGTGCTGAGCACTCTCTTCTCTACGAGAAGCAAAGCATGGACCCTACTGTACTCTGGACAAGAACGCAGACTGAACGCCTTCCTTCTGCGCTGCCTTGGAAGACTCCTGAGCAACATTTGGCAGGAGTGCATCACCAAGAAGGACGTCCTGGCCCAGGCGGGGGATGCCTAGCTTGTTCGCCATGCTGACACAGAGACGCCTGCGCTGGCCTGGCCACGTCAGCCGCATGGACGACGGTCGCATCCCAAAGGATATGCTGTGCGGTAAGCTGGCTACAGGCTCCAGACCCACAGGACGGCCCGCCCTACGCTACAAAGATGTATGCCAGCGCGACCTGAGGGCAGGCAGCCTCGACTCAGCAGACCTGCAGACAGCAGCTTCATCAGACCGGGTCAGCTGGCGGTCCACCATCAACGCCGGCATCAAGCAAGCTGAGCAGAGCAGAGGAGAGAGGCCTAGTAGGAAAAACGTAGAGGCCGCAGACGGCAAAGAACTGCGTCGGCGCCAACAGACACTGATCATGACCGAGACTTCTACTTGCAGCATCTGCAGCTGAGCCTGCCGTTCAAGGATGGAGCTCTTCAGCCACAAGCAGGCGCTGCAACTCTACAACTGACTGATCCACGGCGTAACGCCATCGTCTCTCAAGACAGACGGATTCCAATCTTTTCGGGAAACACTGTTTTGTTTGTTTGTATGTTGTTTGATTGTTTAAAGTGTAATCGTATTTTTTGTCATCGATATAACAAAACAAAGGACAGAATGCTAGAAAGTAAACTCTTTTCGATCTGATCATTAGGTGTGTTTCGTTTCGTGACAATGCCACGGAAAAGGAACAATGCCAACTTCACTGCAAAACAAAGAATAATAGATTAAAAAAAAATAAATGAATAAATAAATAAACAAACCTCACCTCACGTGATCAACCTGTGAGCCTGATTCTTTTCCTAGTTGTTTGGATTTAAGATCAGGTGAAAAAGTCGCCTTGGTAGCCTGGAGGCAGGCAACATACCCCACCTTTAACACCTGAGACCAGATTCTGGCACGGAAACATGTTTTCTTCCTACTGATTCGCATCACAAACTGTACGTTCTGTCGCCTAATGCGCGCGCGGGGCGCGCGCGCGCGCGCGCGTGCGTGCGTGCGTGTGTGTGTGTGTGTGTGTGTGTGTGTGTGTGTGTGAGAGAGAGAGAGAGAGAGAGAGAGAGAGAGAGAGAGAGAGAGAGAGGACAAAGACGAAGACGAATGTTTTAATAAGGGTGAATATAGATAACCTGAAAGTCATACCTTCAAAAGCAAAACCAAAAAAAAAAAAAAAAAATACGAGAGAGAGAGAGAGAGAGAGAGAGAGAGAGAGAGAGAGATGACATGATAAAGACCTCGAAGTTGAAAGCAACATTGAGCTCTCTTAAACACACACACACACACACACACACACACACACACACACACACACACACACATACATACATACACACACACACGCACACACACACACACACATACATACATACACACACACACACACACACACACACACACACACACACACACACACACACACACACACACACACACACACACACACACACACACACACACTCACACACACACACACATAAGGTCTGCTGGCTGTACAAGGGTCACTAACATTGAACCTGGTCTAATGAACTGTACCAGCCGTCTAATACACCCGTAGACGGAGTATTCCTTTTAATCCAAATTATCCATCTTTGTCTGGGGGACTCCTGTTTCGGACATGAATTGACCTTTCACTATATTGTTTCACTAAATGAGAGTAAAGTCATTGAGCATCACAGTGGTGGTGGTGGTGGTGGTGCTGCTGCTACTGCTGCTGCTGTGTGTGTATGTGTGTGCGTGTGTGTGCTATTTTGACTTCTTGTTATAAAAAGCCGACAGGTGACATTTTCTTGGGTGTATGATGATGATGTTGTTGTTGTTGTTGTTGTTGTTTTGTTGTTTTCGTTGTCGTCGTCGTCCCCTGGCTAAAAGACTCCAGGGATCATCCGAACAGCCGAAGTACTTGAACACTATGGTACAAATGCATCAGCTGGGGATGAGAACATTACGTGTGTGACCGTTTTTGATGACCCCGCCACGTGGGCAGCCATACTCCGACTTCGGGGGATTTTGGAGACTGATAATGTTATGCTAGGAGCTTTGCAACGAACGACTGAAGACAATCCCCGCATAACTGCGCAGAGCATAACAACATTTTCATGTAGCCTTGGTGTTGTAGCCTGTGTCAGCTGGTCTGACACAGCCTTAAGCCAAGGCGATTGGGTGTATCAAATGTAGCATCGGTCCATTCAATCTCCAAGTTCAAACGATCCCTTCCGACCTCCCCCTCTTAATGCAAATGACTTTGAGATGAAGACATGATGGAGGTGGTCTCATCCTCTGCTGGATTGTTGATATGAAGGGCTAAAACTCCGTACAGAAATTTAAAAAAGAGAGGAAGAGATGCCATCACCGCGCAGCACGAAAAGAACTCCTATTACTGTGCTACTGATAGGCTACACTCGTTGGCATGGGTTTCTCGTTTTCCACACTGGTGAAAAAAAAAAACCACCACCAACAACAACATCATCAAGGAATTCAAAGTAAATCCGCCAGTCAGCATTGACAAACAGATTAAAAGACAAAACACGACGCGTTTCGACCTCTTAGGTCTTCTTCAGACAAAATAAAACAACATTCAGGACAGTGAAAACGAAGAAAAAGCAATCACTTAACCTCTCAAATTCGGTGCAAGATGGACGTTTTCATCGTCCTGGATGTTGTTCGTCTTGACTGAGGAAGACCTAAAAGGTCGAAACGCGTCGTGTTTTGTCTTGTAATTTGTTTGTCCCTGTTAACTGGCGGCGTTACTTTAGATTCCTTTTAATTAAAAATTTGTTTCCATTTCCTCCTGCAGTCGCCTCACTGTGGAACTCAACACAAATGACTGCCTCCGTCATCCAGGAGCGAAGAGGGAACAGTTCTGTGAGTGCAAAGCGGAAAGCTACAGCTGAGACCAAACCGAAACAAGGACACCCCTTTCACAGAAATGGGGGGCAACCTGAGCGGCAAACCTCTCCTGCATCACCTGTCGTGACAGCCAGTGAAAATGACAGGTCACTGCAGACAGACAAAGACGATCCAACTCTAAATAGAGAATTCGCCCATCTAAGGCATGCCAACAAATCCCCCGCTGCCCAGACCACAGCGTCCATGACCAGTTTGACAAACAGAGAGGGGTCTGGTCGAAGACTCCGATGGTAGGGAATTCCAGCTCCATTTTCAACGTTGCGGTAACACGGACTTCAGCCCCGTGCCTGGCAGGAAAGGGACGGTGGTTGGGATGTTTGGCAAGACCGACGACCGCACCACGTTTGTTCCCTGCACTTTCAGCATTCCCATTTCAGACGGATTTCGGTTCTTGTTCTTGCTATTTCATCAACCTCAAGATCCATGCTCAGAAACACACTGGTTTCACGTTTCCATTTCTGACACTAAAGAATCAAGAGACCACATACTTACCTGCAGAACTCGTTATTTTCAAATATTTTCAGAAAACACAGCTTACATAACGCTTTTTTACAGGCGTGATAAAGACAAAGTCTATGGCATTTTCAACTCCTCCCTTTTCTATCCAAACTTTAGAATTGACTTCGAATCATACAATGAAGACATCCGACAGTATCTCGCGATAACTCGCGAGACTTCCAGTTCCGGGTACGTCACAGCTTGGGGTTATGATGGGATAAGAAATTACCTTTGTGTTAACAATGCGACTTACCAGTTACATCTGCCAGAGAATCACGGAGTGATGCTAAGCTTTGCACGCTTTGACTTGAGTCTCGTCTTCACCGACAGGCCACATACTGGCTTGTGGCTGTATTCCTTGCATGACCGTCAGTTGATATTCTACGAGGGAAAACATGCCGTGATTCCTTCAAACCTTTACTTCACCTCTCTTCTTTTCCACTTTAAGACGCGGGAAATTCTGTGAGTATTGCCAAACTGGTTTCAGGGCTATCTTTTCTTTCCATCTCAGGTCTGAAATGCCCATCAGGTTCAAGAACGGTCAGTTTAATTGCTCCACTGTCCACTATCCCTCGTTCAGAAAGCATTTAGAGTGTAACCTTGAACCTGAATGCAGTGGAGAAGAAGATGAAGGGGGGCATTGCCCATACAGCAGTCCGGAATGTGGGGGGATGGTCAGTTCTGGCACTAAATGCTATGTGTACGTCAACTGGAGAAAGCCGCTGTCTTTCTATGGGGCACGAGCCGAGTGTTTGAAGCGTAGCGGAGATCTGGCAATGATGAAGACACAGTCGCAATGGACAGACCTGATGAAAATATTCCGCTATGGTAAACATTTCCTGCAGTCGTGGATCGGTGTCAAGTCCATAGATTCTAGTTTTTCCTCCAATATACAAACGCATGCTGAAATGGGTGGACAACTCCATTGCTCAGAATGTCCATGTCCTGACAGATTTCAAAGTGATCGATGTTCACCGTAATACATTTGATATGTGTGGGGTGTTCAGGCATTCACAGAAACTGGACATTGAATTTGTACAATGCAGAGGTGATTCACATGTGCATTTCTTCATCTGTCAGCAAACTCTGGACACAACACAAGAACGAAACGCTAGCTTTCCTGTGATGACGTTTCCCAAATCCTTGGTCAGAAAAACAAACCGGACACTGATCGTGTGCCCCGAAGGACATGCCATTCATGATTTTTTGTCCTGTGATTACAAAAGTCACTGTCAAATCAGTGACAGGTATGTGCCCCAGTGCAGAGTGCCCAGACGTTCAGGCTACTTTACCATCAAGACGTTTCAATGTGACGACGACACGATGACAGTGCCGTACTCGCTCCTGTGTGACTTCAGACGGGACTGTGATGATGCATCGGATGAAACGTTCTGCATTCACGAGCATCTGTGTGGAGGATTTCGGTGTCAAAACGGGCAGTGCATCGAGAAAGAGAAGAGGTGTAACCGGGGAAAAAGACTGCCTGGATCAATCAGACGAACGTTCTTGTGAGAATGAACTGAAACTCTCGCTTGGAGAGGTCCTCTTTCCACGGACGTTGAAGCTTCCTCCACCTGTCAGAATAGACTTTGACATCAACAGACGTGTGGTTCAGTACGCTCTAAAAGGAAACGAGCCATGTCCTAAGTCTCATTTCCAGTGCACGGAGCCGTACTGTCTGCCCGTTTACCTGTACTGTAACGGCGTCAGAGACTGCCCTTACGGTGAAGACGAGGTGGATTGTACTCTACATCTGTGTCCAGGTTATTATCGCTGTCGGTCCTCCAGTGTGTGTGTGCATGTTGACCACCTCTGTGACGGTTTGCCCCAGTGTTCCCAACAGGACGACGAATGGCTCTGTGACACTGGCTGTCCGAGAGGTTGTCTGTGTCAAGGACATGCCCTGCACTGTCTCCAGGCCTTCTCCACTCATGACTTTCCACACGTCAGGTACCTCGATGCAACTGGTTCTACCATGAACATGAACGACACAAAAGAACTCAGGTATATCGTGTACCTGAGTCTAGAACGGTGCAACCTTCGCCGAGTGTCAACAACGAATCTCCCCAATCTGAGAATTCTGAATCTGAATTACAATCAGCTCACGACCCTGGACATGGATGTGTTCATGGCTCTGGGCAACCTGAACACTCTGCTTCTGTCTGGGAACCCGATGACACGTATTGCTTCTGCAAAGACACAGACAGTACATGCACATCTCCGCTCGCTGGATTTGTCTCGGGACCTTTCTGGGCACTTTCAGCAGTGACATGATTTCATGCTTTGCAAATGTCACCCACCTGGACATCTCATCGAGCCAAATTCACACTATCTTGGACACAGGCTTTTCCAAAACTCCCCGCCTGAAATTCATCAATCTACGAGGCAATCCTGTAAGTTCCTATCCTCAAAATATGTTCAGGCAGCTTGGGTGGCTTCGATCCATTTTAACGGATGATTTCAGGTTTTGTTGTCGTAAAAGCCTACCGGAATCATTCCCTGTGGATGGAACGTGTATGTCCTATCAGATGCATCTCTCATCTTGTGAGGATTTAATACCGTATTCTGAACACCGCATCCTACTTTTTATTGTGATGGTTTTTGCTGTAGTCGGTAATGTCTCGACTCTTGTCTTCAAACTGTGCATCAAGAAAAATGTTCTGTCCTCGTCATTGAATTTTCTACTAACTAATGTAAATGTAATGGATCTTCTGATGGGGCTGTACGTCCTGATCATTGTGACAGCAGACTGGGTCTACCGTCAGAACTATTTCTCCATCCAGCATGTGTGGACCGCCAGCCTAGCTTGCAAAGCTGCTGGCTTTTTAGCCGTGGTTTCCTACCATGCAAGCTCTTGCACGTTGTTCTTCATCAGTGTTCACGGGTTTCTCTCCACATACTCACACAAAGTGAAAACCAAATTGACAAAACGCGTGGTTTACAAGGTCACTGCCATCATCTGGGCAGTAGCTATCACTGTAAGTCTGGTTCCCTTGGTGGCAACAGATGTGGAATTCCGTGGTCAACCTGACAACTGCCTGGCCCTGGTGTCCACTATGAATACAACAGGACCAGGGTCTGCCTACGCTATCGTTACCATGGTGCTTCTTCATCTCCTTCTACCCATCTTCACCTGTGTGAGCCAGCTCTTAATTCTATGGGTGAAACATTTTCATGACGACCTGTCTCTGTCCATCACAGAGAGGTCCCACAAATGGCAGAAGCAACGCGTGTGTTCCCATCATCTCCCTGGACTGTGCGCGGCGCTACACCTTCTGTTTCATAAGACTGATGGCGTTGTTCGGTTTGGCCATGTCAGGCAAGCTCCAGGCTCTATACAGTTTCTTCATAGTGCCCACCAACTCTGCCATCAACCCAGTACTGTATGTTGTCAGTGTTCTGATGGAGAGGCGTCGACAGGCGGCAGAACAACGTTTACTACAAAGACTTGCGCGCGCAGACTGGGCCAGCCCAAAGGTATGCCAAAATAATGCAGTGAAATCAAGCACTTGCTTCTGCCTATTATTGGAACTTTTGTTTGTTTATCTATTTGTTTTGTCTTTTGGGAAGGGGGGGGGGGATGAACTTTCTTCGTACACTCAGACAGGAACCGCAGAAGCACAGACGAAGGCTGCTGTACGGCAGAGGCCTTCCAGAGATCCATAGAACTTCGTCGATGTGTCGGCAGGCCAGGTCTCTGCTCTCAGCTTTTTATGTGTGGGACAGTCCTGCAGGAAGTGTTCCACAGTCATTGGGGCTGTACCACATGGACACCCTGAAGACTCGCCAATGTGGAATTTTATGAAACGTGTGATATTTGAGTCTTGAGTGCCCTGTCCTCAGTCACACTTCGTCCGGTCTGGGCAGCAGGTAGTATGCATCCTTCTTGTTGAAATCTGGGTGCTGCTCAAGCAATCTTCTTTTCAGCTTCTCCAGATAACGCTTTTAGCTTCTTCAAACAAGACTTCCTGCTCCAATTAGGGTTGCTGCTGTTCTGCTTCCTTTGCCAGTTGGTCAGCTTCCTCATTGCCATATATTGCAGCGTTAGGATATCCACTGGATGACAGTGTTCTCAGTAGACTGCTGCAAAATGGCCAGGGCAAAGACAACGGAGTTGAGTTCCTTGTTTTGAGGATTTGTAACGAGGACTGAAAAAAAAAAAGCTCAAAATATGGTAATTAGTATCACATCGTTGAAAATTTCATACCTCGTGAGGCCATGCATTCTGGTATTTTCGTGGGACATTGACTTACACTTAATTGAAGGCAGTGCATTAACCAGATCGGTCTTAAATGAAAAGAGAAGCAGATATTTGCATGCCTATCAATATATCTATGACAAACGTGGAGATAGTTCAGTGCCCAAGATTAGTTGTGTGAGTCAGAATTCAATTATCCTCTTCAAATACACAAATTTTACTCCTTGATACTGTTCTCGCTTTTTCCTTTCTATTTCATATAATTTGTCCATTTCCCCACTTCAGGAACTGTTTATAGTTTCTCCCTCTCTCTCTCCATGTCTTTTTTTTTTTCTTTAACAATTTCTGTGAAAACGAGAAAATAATAATTAGGGGTCCATACAGGTCAACCAGTTCAAAATTCCACATCTAGTGGCTTTTCCGTGCTATTTTGTGAAATTTCCATGACACTATGCCTGTAATGGGTTGTAGGTTTGCTTGGTTTTAGCACACTGACACTTCCATATCTTTATCTTCTTCACTCTTCTACATCTCAATATTGTTCTTGATTTAGGTCCTCTTCCTCTCCATGTACATACATCGGATGTTCGAGAACTCCGTAAGTTATCTTTCTCTTTTTCGGTCTACATTGCACTGCATGTGCAATCAGTGGATTTGATCAACCCCCTTTTCAACAGCTTTTTGGCCACAATGGATCTCTCTGAAAAAAAAAAAAAATCTTAAGGAATAACTTCTGAACAGCATGGCGCCAACACCTGGACATTGGGACTGAAGAGGACGGCATCCACCGACTCGACAGAGCAGCTCAACTTACCATCTTCAGGCTGCAAACAGGACACTGCCAGCTCCTCTCCCATCTCTCATGCCTCAAACTCGCTCATACTGACCAGTGCCCTTGTGGCACAGGCTCCCAAACTCCCACCCACATCCAACAGTCCTGCCCCTCCTTTGAAACCACGAGACGCCAGACGTGGCCCAGTCTGGTTGAGGTGCAGGAGAAGCTGTGGGGACCAGTGGGGTCTCTGCAGTGGACCACAGACTTCACCTTACTAATCAGATTGAGGATCCAGCATGGCCGGGAAAGTGAAAGAAAAAGAAGGAAAGAAAAAAAAATCAGTGGACTTCTCTCCCACTCCCACACAAAGTGGATCCACCCCTAGAAAGAGAGGCAACAAAGAACACACACGGCCGGACATGTTGAATTCAATTATTGTTTAATTCTTTATCAAAGCGGTTTAATTCTCTATCAAAGCTGTACTCCAGAAGTACATTATAAGCAAACATTAATTTCTATGACGATTAAAAACCACCATGAAATGCAAAAGCAGCACAATCAATTATTCAAGTCAATATCCCATCATTAAATGCACATCAAAAAGTGGTGGGTAATTGCTTCGAAGTCACTGAAGTATATGATAATTCATTAGGTAATACTAACAGTCATGCACGTGACAAAATAATGCACCCTGTTAATATCAAATAGTACATGAATGCATATCGAATTTGTCGGTTATGTACTTGATCACACCTTTGCTTGATCATAATGGGCTATTCGAGCTTTCAACTCTCTTCCATATTCATGAAACATTTCTTCAAGTTTTTCCATACACGAGAATGTTCATGGCAAGTGTTGCATTGTACCTTCTGAATTCATTGTCTAAACAGATTCCTCTGTATAATTCTCCTCACCCTCAACTTGTCTCGCTCCATCTCCACACACACACACACACACACACACACACACACATTTCTGTGCTAGTCTGATAGCTTTCTGCGAGTATTTGTTCTAAGACCTGCAAATCAAAATCCATCAGGACTTTTTCCTGAGAGAGAGAGAGAGAGAGAGAGAGAGAGAGAGAGAGAGAGAGAGAGAGAATGTGTGTGTGTTAATGTATATATATAATGTACATCATATATATCTGAACTAATTCATGTATAGAAAGGCATGGTTGTGACTCCGATATATTCTAGTTAAAATGTAATGTAATTTAGTCTAATGTACATACATACATATACATTCAATTTGTCAGATGGAGAGAAAGGCAGTGAAATAAAACAAGATCGAAACAAACCCACCCATGTTCTGAAAATGACAAAAGAACACCATGAAATCAAGTGTGATGCATTGTTTGGTTTTGCTTTGCATTGTATGGTGTGCACTGCTTCTGAAGATTAGTGAAAATGAGATCAAATCTGACATGGTGACCATGAATGGTATCCTCTGTCGGCAGTCATCTTCCATTAGTCATAGTTTTGCATCTGAGAGAAAAAAAATTGAAAGAAATTAAAACATAGGTCATTAATGATAGATCACTCCTGAATCCACAAGCAATGAAATACAAAGGGGTTAGCGAAAGCCACAAGGTAAACGACAACAACAAAACCCTAACAGCAACATATACTGCAGTCCAGACAGATATAGGCTAAGACACTGCATAAATCTGGCGGGTGTGAGGAGCAAAGTAGTTGGTTACAGAATCAGGTGGGTGTATTGTCTTACAGAATCGGAAGACAGAGTGCAGCTAACTTACTGCTGCATTAGCCATGGAAATTAGGTCAACAGCCGGCTCCAACAACCATAACATGCAAGGTTTTGATATGGTACTGCATGTGAGGCCAAACATTGTGTTTCTGCCTCACAACAAAACTTGAATTTGTCTCTTTTTTTTTCCCTGCTGATAACTGAACAAATCAGAGAAAAAAAAACAAAAAAAACAAGCGCTGGCATGGACAGTTTGAAGCAAGTTTATCAAGCAGTAAATCATTCTACATCTTCTTTTCCACCTGACCACCACAACCGCATACCACTTACATCACCTGAAAAAGAGTTCTTCAGTGTGGACATGGAGCAAATGAACAAACTATACATACATGGCCAGGTTATGCCAATGTGTCCAGATTGTTTTTTATATGGCGTAATACACTGGTCACTGCTACACACTTCCACCAAGAAAGAGGGAGGCTGCAGAACAAAGAGTAAGGCTTTACTGTGATTGTCAGTGACAGCATCAGAGGCCAGTCCCTGGGAAGTTGGGGGGGGGGGGGAGAGAGAGTCTGATGATCACCATTGATGATCCAACCATCATTTACTGAGATTTCTTTTTTTAATCCCACGCATGACATACCCCCCCCCCCCCCCCAAAAACACACACACACTTCCCTTCCTCAATGAAGTCTGGGGCCGTACATCAATGCTATTCACTTCAAAGAAAGCCAGACGGCATTTACAAACATTTTCTAAGCAGCTCTGCGAGTCATAACTGTCAATCTTGGTCTCAACCAAGGCATGTTTCAAGTGTATGGTATCCTGCAGATCGAATCTGTTCTTTAAATGAATGTCCATGACATCGTCTATCACGAAAGCAGCAAAGATTTATTGTATGTGCCTATTGTAGCTGTGCTTCACATTTACATACAGGAGACAAACGTAGAAGACGAGTATAAAGAAATATCTCATTTTTATCCTTCTCTGTGAAGATACGCTAACATCTTTCCTACATTCTTGTCACAGTGGTGGTCAAATCCAGAAGCCAAGTTCCATGTTTCAAAGCAGCTGTGTTTCTATTCGCAGTTGTTTTAGACATGGACCAGCAACTGTAGATTCACCTCCATTCAAATAAAAAGGGCAAGTTAAGACGAATCTTTCAAGTCTCCTTTCCATCAGGAGTTCCAGAAGCGTGTTGTTTTTTTTTTCGTGTTAAAGGCACCTAATTATCACCGAGTGTGTTTCAATGTAACTGAAACTAGTGGGACGGATTGCTAGGACTTGCACTCCTAGACTTGTACACCTAGACTTGTATGCCTAGACTTGTACACCTAGACTTGTACATCTAGACCATCACTAACATGTACACAAGACTAAAATCAAACACAAATTTTTTCCCCATCAAAATTTAACCACCTTTATTTTCTGTGCAAGAGCATCAGTAAAAAGCAGTATGATTTATTGGTGTAACAATATGTTGCATAAGTATGTAAAGAAATGAAAAAAAAGTGAAGAAAAGACTACAAAGTCATTAGAAAAATCTGACCAAAAGAAAAAAAAAATTGTTTTAAGGCGAAGGCTTTAACTGTAATATGTAACAAGATGAACAGTATGTAATGTATGCATAATCAACAGTAAGCTATCAGCTGTAAATAACAACACTTCTTGCAAAGTGAGTTCACACGACAGGATGCACATTAACAACCAAATGCCAATGTTTCCTTCACACGTAACGTAACAACAAATTGCTACAGATCACAATGGAGATCCTCTCATCACAAAAATGCATTGAAGGAACTTTGAAGGATGTAAGATGGAGGTGGGCTGTCATTCCCAACACACTGGTGTATAGAGAAGCGAGTAAGCAGGAGCTTCAGCCAAAAATGCCAAACACATACAAACAATCATAATATCTTCTTGCCTTGACTACAGTTACAACCAAAACATTCACCGAGTCACGATACTTTAGACAGACTTTATCTCAAGCAAACACATGACTGCACGTGACAACTGAAACGAATTTAAAAAAGAATTATCAGTAAATCCATCAAATAACAACAAATTTCAAGACAAAACATGATGTGTTTCAACCTCTTAAGTCTTCTTCAGATGAAGGTAAACAACATTCAGAACAATGAAAATGAAGAACGAGCAATCACTTCTCTTGTCGAGAAGATAAGTGATTACTTGTTCTTCCTTTTCGTTTTCATTGTCCTGAATGTTGTTTATCTTGCCTGAAGAAGAAGACCTACAAGGTCAAAACACACTATGTTTTGTCTTATAATGTGTTTGTCTCTGTTGTTTAGCGGACTTATGAGAAGATAACTGGTTGCTCGTTCTTCGTTTTCATTGTCTTGAACACTGTTCATCTTGTCTGAAGAAGACCTAAGACGTTGAAACGCGTCATGTTTTGTCTTGTAATTTGTTTGTCCATGTTGTTTGGCGGACTTACCAATAATTCTGTAAAAAATTCAGGAAATAATCATTTCACTAAGTTCAAACAGCTTCTGAACTAGCAGTATTCAGAAAAGAGGAATGTGTATGATCAAAGAGTGGCACAGACTGAGGTCAACACTGTGAGATGGCAGCTCACGGAGTGCTGAGGGCAAAGTGGCAGTTTGCTGCTGACGGTCGTCAAGGAGGCAGATTAACAGGGCGGTGCACACTATACCTTCTTGCTGCTGGTGATGGTCTGCTTGTCTGACTTGTCAGCAGTATCTGCAGGCACTATTGTCTC
The DNA here is from genome assembly GCA_016801955.1 of Conus betulinus. Taxonomy (NCBI): domain Eukaryota; kingdom Metazoa; phylum Mollusca; class Gastropoda; order Neogastropoda; family Conidae; genus Conus; species Conus betulinus. The sequence goes on from JADBJO010002543.1 coordinate 43,111, forward strand.
ACCATGACTTGCCTTGAGCGTCCAGCTTCCCACATAACCTGCTATTGGACAGTGGGCTAGGTTCTCACTCAGTGGAGTGAGCCTGGGATGGCAGGTGGCTTTTGGCCGACCTTGGTACATCGTCAGGATCAGCCTCAAGCGGCTTGCAAAACCCTTATGCTCCTCTGGCGATGATGCATAGGAAGAGACTGAACTGGCCGGTGAGCCACCTGTGGGATGACTCTGAGCCTGTGCCCCATGGGTCAGGACCATGACCGTCTGACCATGAAGACAGGCCGCCCAGTGGTTCTGTGGTTTGTGGGCACACCCCTCCAGCTGATGACAGACTCCTTTACAGGAGTTGGGGGAACCTCCCTGCAATTGCACCTGCTACCAGTGCACAGCCATCCTACCAGGGACCCATTTCAACACAGGATTTTGTGTGGGAACCATCACTACCGACAGCTAGCCTGACAGCGAACAAGATTCAGCTACAGCTGTTGGTCAAAGAACCACTCGAACTAACCTGACCTCCACAAAATGTCAATGAAAAGTGTAGTGTTCTCTTGATCAGTGTTGTTTTGAGACTAGTGAGAGATCATCCTTTCCAAAGACAAGATGGCAAAGGAAGGCAATGTTCCACTCTCCAGAGGCAGTCAGACTTTTGACAGGTGAAGGATCCCACATTGAATATATCTATACCGCAAAGGGGACATACCTTGATGGAAAAATCATCTGATTCTTCCCACAGCATTTCCTGAGGGAGAGTAGAAACAACCTAAGATAAGCATACAATCTTTCAGTCCTTCTCTTTTAAGAATTTTATGACAAAATCTAAAAAATACTGCAGGAATTTACAAGTAACACTCATGGAAAATCTAGTCCAACGTTTAAAAGTAAACCTATTATTTCTTTATCATGCACAGATTGTATACTCTGGTCATTCAGGATCAGCTTGCTAATTAAAAAAAAAAAAATGGCAGAAAGAAATGTGATGTCATAACATGATGACATCTATATTTAGAATGTTTCCACCGAGTTATGGGCCTCTGGCCAAATATGTTTAATCTTACCCTTGTAAGGTTTGGTTCAAAGAGTGATATTTGAAACTTCTGTCGATTGCTAGCACTCCATCAGGGTCAAAGCAGGAGAGATCATAGACAGGAGAAGTGGCAGCAGACCACAGCAAGTCTAGGGCCAAACTGACCACAGAGTACTTGAGGAAACTTTGGTCCTTTTGATCAGGCCTTCATTGTCCATCACTTTCAATTGGTCATAGCACTTGGAGGTCAGCCGCAGTGAGCACTAGGACTGTATGAGGACCATTGAAGCAACAAAAACAAGTGATACTACAGATGTCACAACATGTATGGCAATGAAAAAGACATTACAGCTGCATATGACCTACATCACACAAATGTGGTGTGGGATGTTTTCTATTCAGGTGAAAATGTTTTGGGTTTATCCCAAAAGCTCTCTAGACACTCTGTGACCTCTATACCCTGACCAAAACATGACCAGAAATTTTGCATGCAAGGCGCCAGTTTTTCAGGGAAGCGACTATCTGCTTATGTAAAGAACACTGGACAGAAGGAAACTATGTGGAGATACTAGAGGATCACCAGCATCCAGCAGCACAAACCTTGTTCCCTGGTCACTTGATCTTGCATCAAGGCAGGGACAAAAAAAAGTACTACTGCCCAAGGCATCAAACACTCATTAGTCTATCAGAGGGTCAAGGTTCTAGAATAAGCCAGCTTCCATTCTAACTTAACCCCATCCTTGCCATGTGGGCCTAATCATGGATCATCTCATTATTGACACTTTAACCCCATCCTTGCCATGTGGGCCTTACTCCAGGATCATCTCATTATTGACACTTTACCCCCCATCCTCGCCATGTGTGGCCTTATTCGTGGATCATCTCATAATTGATATCTTCACACCATCCTTGCCATGTGGGTCTTATTCGTGGATCATCTCATTATTGACATCTTAACCGCATCCTTGTCATGCGGGCCTATTTCAAGGATCATCTCATTATTACACAAGTGGGAAAAAGCAAAGGACAACAGTCCATTTTATCAACTTCACTGTACCAAACCATATGTGTATGAGCTATTGCATCAGTTTTCTTTTATTCAGTAATTCACAATTACTGTCACTTTTCAGAAATGTAACTACAACACGATTACACACCTACATTCCTTGGTACATACAAAGTACTAGGTTAAGCCCATTCACATGAAAGTTCAAACACCAATTTTTGGTAGATGTATTTCAAGTTTGGTCAGTCATGCTCTGTGAGTAATCTCCTATTGTTCCTGAACATTTGGAACACTCATACCCATGCACATGGACATACAACTCCGCCAACTCAGCCTACAAAGAACAAACAGTTTCAGCCAGGCGTACCTCTGTTGTGAATTATCTGTAAGAGATGCAATACACATCTACAGCAGAAAAAGTGTTAAAGGAAAACAGGTGCATGCAATCAATATACCCTGTCATCACGGCAAGTACTGAGCAAAAAAAGGGGCCCTGCTAGTGATGAGGAAGGTGTACTTTCCCATACATCGCAGGTCTGACATAACCCACGCTCATGATTTTCACTTGATTACTGGGTGCATTTTCAAGCCATCTCCATCAGATCTTTTGACTTTGTCAACAAACCATGGCCCTACATCTGTACCAAAAAAAAGTTTTTTTTCTTGGTCCACAAAGGAATAAACAAAAACAAAATGTCTCAGTACGTCGTGGGTCTGAGCAGACCCACACTCACAAAGAAGAAAACCTGAGTGCCGTACATCGTGGGACTGGCCAGACCCGTGCATTTTGAAGACGAAGAATTAACAAAAACAGAACCAGCCCAGCATGTCATGGGTCTGAGTAGACCCATGACGTAACAGCAAGGGTTTATTCCTTCAGAAGACAACAAGGGTCCGTGGAGACCCATGACATAACAGCAAGGGTTTATTCCTTCAGAAGACAACAAGGCTCCATGGAGACCCATGACATAACAGCAAGGGTTTATTCCTTCAGAAGACAACAAGGCTCCATGGAGACCCATGACATAACAGCAAAGGTTTATTCCTTCAGAAGACAACAAGGGTCCATAGAGACCCATGACATAACAGCAAGGGTTTATTCCTTCGGAAGACAAGGATCCATGGAGACCCATGATGTACAGCAAAGGTTTATTCCTTCACAAAAAGTTTGGGTCTCTGGACCCACACGTATGGTGTACAACACTTTAGGCGACACACAGGAAAAGCGTAGATGTGAAATCTTTCACCGACAGCCTCAAGAAAACCATTCAGTTCTGCTCCTGATCAGAACTATTGTCGTGCATGTTCACAGCCAGCTACCATCTCAGGGGGTAACACTGGTTTGTAGTAGACTCCGTCAGGCTGCTGTCAGTGCCTCAATGGTGTCCCACGGAGTCGAACCCCCCAGCACAAATCAGTGGTATTCCTACCACCATGGGACGACATCCAAACCTGACAACTCACCCAGGCAGGCAGCAAAGGGGCAGAACACTGAATGTAAGGTAAGAGTAAGGTGATGTTGCTTTTAGTCCAGCCCACCGCAAAGGGCCATCATATCAGGGTTGTCATCGAGCTGATGTCAACTCACAAGTCATTTAAAACAAGAACAAAAAATCATACAACCCCTTAAAATACACCTTTTAAAAAAACACACCAGAAACTTAGCTGAACATTGAATATGTAGGGAAAAAAGTGCAGTCAAGAAATACAGGGCCAAAAATACGTCGAGAATAAACCCTAAACACTTTTGGGCTCTGCTAACAGACGCAGAAGGATGCAATGGCAGTCCAAATGTGCCAGCCACCTGCCTGAGTGGTCAGCTCATCGGTTTATCAAACCAAGCACCATCGCTTCCATCAGCACTGACAACATCAAGAATTGTGGCACACTATTTTTTTTCCCTCTCTATACAATATGGTTGCTGGCTCCCAGTATATCGCCAGGTACTGGGCAGCACCATGTGCTTGGCATGCTAGGCACTGACCAGCTCTGGTCTCCATGTCTGATAGCAGAACATGTGCCGCCACTTGGCGGGCAGCATCTTTCAAAACATTAACCTGCTTTGTTCTCCAGGGGTATCAAAGGTAACTGGTATCATAACTATCTCAGGCATTACCTGTGAGCAGTGACACCTACTGGGTCATGGTGGGGTCAGCGGTTTATACTGAACTTAGGAGGGAGCTAACTGACGTGAACACAGAAATCTCATGTGCAAGCTGCTTTGCTGTTTCTGCAAATTCAAAGGTTGTCATGTGTGCATTCTACCCCCTGAGCATGTGTGCGTGCGTGCGTGTGTGTTTGTGCCTTGTGTGTGTGTTGTGCATGTGAGTGTTGCATGTGTGTGAGTGGGTGTGTGTGTGTGTTGTGTGTTAGTGTGTGTTAGTGTGTGTGTGTGTGTGTGTGTGTGTGTCAGTACAACTATGTGTTAATCTGACAACAAACTGGTTTCAGTCAGTCAGTGTGTGCATGTGTGTGTGTGTGTGTGTGTGTGTGTGTGTGTGTGTGTGTGTGTGTGTGTGTGTGTGTGTGTGTGTGTGCATGTTTGGTGCGTGTGTGTGCTTCTCTTTTCTCACTCCTCATCTTCTCTTCTCTATAAGCATGCAAATGCAAATATGCTGCCTTGCTTTTTACATTTTGTAAAAATGTCACATACTCTTGCTGTAAACATTACTTAGAACTGTAGCACTACATTGATGGTTTGCAGAGGGGGGCGGAGAGCATGGTGGTAGTGGTGTGTGTTTGTTTTTTTGTTTCTTGGTTATTTTTGCTCTTTTTTTTTTTTTTTTTTTGCTTTGTTTTGTGATCCTTGTAATTTTTCTTTCTTCTTTTCTTTCCTTTTTGTGGGGGGGGGGGGGGGGGGGGGGTAGAGAGAAGAGGGGACAGGGGGAGGGGGGAGACAGAGAAATAATGCTACTTATAGCCCTACAGATCACATACAGCCACATCAAGGTTGTCACCCTGTTGAAGTCAATTCTCAGAATTGACTCAGAACACATATAAACATAACCCATTAAAACACATTTTCTAAAAACACACCAGAATTTCGTTAAAATCTTTCCTCTGTCAAATCTTAGATCAGATGAAAAATGACGACTTCTTCTAGAAATAAAAAATTAAATTTAAAAAAAAAATCACATCAAGCAGGACATCTTTGAACAATATTTTCATGGAGTCTGCTATAAAGTGCATTTGTCCAATAGCATGTAACCAACCCCCAACACTCTATAAGAACATGTTTCATTGTGAGTGGTAGATGACATGGAATGCACCAGCAGAGCTTCTTCAAAGGAGTGGTCTGTGTGCAAATGGTACAACACTGTTTCTTCTTTACTGCATCCTTAGAACATGATTGAAACCCTCTCAGGTTTGAACGAGTTTGGAAGTTTGTTATCCTTCTGCAAGTTTCCATTCCTCTTGCTAGGTATCTTTAACATAAACCTGAGCTCTGCTGTTCAGATCAGTGTGGTGGACAGAAAATCTGCCTGTTTCTTTACTTGTGGCTTTCTTCTTAAAGAGAAGGTCAGTTTGGCCCGTTAATATGGATGACACGTTACACATAGCATGCACCCTGCGTGAGAAACTGAAAGAATGAAGGAAGTAAGGATACTGAGAGAATGATATTGGACGATATTGACTGGATGACATGGGAAACGACTGAATGAAGCACCAGCTGGCAGCTCTTCAGTCGGCACTACCCAGGTAGGCAGCCTGTTGGGTAAACAAGTATGGATTGTAAAGCGCTTAGAGCTTGGTCTCTAGCCAAAAATAGGCGCTATATAAGTATTCATTATCATCATCATATCATTATCAAGTTGATAACAACCTCTTTTTCTTGAATGGACATGACCAGGGATCCAAGCAAACACTATATGGTATCCATCATATTTCAGTCAAGTGTACATTTCGAACAATAATCCAAGCAAAAACTGTGTGGTATCCATCATATTTCAGTCAAGTGTACATTTCGAACAATTTCAGCAGTTGCAGACACTTAAAGATTATGGTCAGCAATGGCCTCCAAAACAAAGTGGGAGTCTGACAGAATGAGGAAGTTTTTAAGTTTTGATTTAGAGATCATTTTACGAGCCAGAACCAAGGCTCTTAGCCCAACAGTGTAGATGGAGCTGTCAGTGGAGATATGTTTAGATCTCTGAGAGGGAGCCGTTGTGCAAAATGCAGCAATTTGCTGCAAAGGCAACCCCCCCCCCCCCCACCACCACCCCCCACCCCATCCCACCCCCACATCCCCTTCTTCGGATTTGGAACCATCAGAAAAAATTCTTTGAAAGGAAGGAAATTTGGAACAAAGTTCAGCGAAAAATTACTCGTAAGCCAAAGAGCTGATGGTATTCTTCTTTACACCATGAGGCCAGATCAGAGCGGATCTCTAGGGTCAGGAAAGATGATTCATCAGGGAACTTGGACGAATCACACACAGTGCTTGGGTCTTTGTCTCCCCTGTTTCAATGAGGAAGAATGCAAATTCTCAAGGGTGAAATGGAACAGGGGTGGTCTTCAAATTTCTTGAGGAACTTCGGGCCAAAGACACTGTTATTAGCAGGGTTTTGGAGTTCAGAAAAGAGATTCAAACAGAAATTTAAAGAAAGTTTCCGCTGACAGTTGGTGAGGGATGGTTCTCCTGTTTAACATACAGACGGTACACAGGGGTGGTGTGCAATGCACCCACACAGAGTCAAAGCATACAGACTGTACATAGGGGTGGTGTGCAATGTACCCACACAGAGTCAAAGCCCTTGATGGTGGATGTGATCTTGTTTCAGGTAGAAAGGTCTGGCTGTAGAGATGGAAAAGAGTTTTCTTATCAGTGCCCTGATCTGCAAGCACCATAACTCTCACAATGATAAGGGGGGAATGTCCGATTTCACATGCCAATACATTATCTTAACAATAAACTCACTCAGACTTTTTTTGATGATGTATAATCAAATCAAATATGAAATGAGGCAGGGAACAGTAAATGATAAACAATAAACAAGTAGGGTAACTCTTGCTCCCACAAGAAAACATACCTCCAAAGGAATGCTGCTTACAACACCGAATCACCTAGCAGACATGACAGCACAGAGCACACAGAACAAACACGGAAACATCCCCCAAAAAGGATGCACCAAGCATGTGTGCTCTGTGCTGTCATGTCTGCTAGGCGATTCAGTGTCATAAGCAGCATTCCTTGGAGTTATGTTTTCCTGTGGAAGCAAGAGTTACCCTACTTGTTATGATGTATAATCCATTTCTTTTTCCACCGAGAATGGATCTGACAACATCTGGACCAAGATCAACACTTGCAGTCATTTCTGCCTGGCAATGGTGATTATCGTGAATGAAACAAGGAATAACACATTCTTGGATTACTGACTGTGTATTGTGGAATAACTTTATTCTGATGAGATGATGAAAATGCACATCTCCATGGAAAGCATCATGTGAAGAGAACCTTTACTTCACCTGGTTTTATCTTTGAACTGTGCAGTTCGTATGCACTGCTTGTGAATTTTGGCATGCATTTAGGTTGATCCCATTCACCCTTACAAACCATGCCAACAGCCCTAATCATAAATGCTGAAACCTATTTTCTGTAACAGTTATTGAATTTCTCAATCAGAGGGACCAAGCAGTAAAATATCTGAGACTTCTGTCACAGTACAAAAAAATATATATCATAGATTAAAAAAAATATATAAGTTGTGAAAAAGCCATGCAGGCAACGGATGTGCTTGAATATCAAGCACAGTGCACGTGTGCATGGACAAGGAGGACTTGGCTAGAATACGTAGAGTTAAATGATGATGCAGGTTGGAGATCACAGCATGGAGTCTGTCAGCCTTTACTTCTGTTCTTGTCTTGAACAGATCTACAGAGCTGACAACCTCTGAAGAGACTTGAGACGAACATTTTCGAAAATTGTGAAGAATTTCTAACGGTTGTGAGGAATGCATACATTATCACTCCCAAAACAAAACAATGACATCTCAGACACTATTTTCTTTCCTTTAGTTGAGTGCTGTCGTGGAATCACTGCTTCAGCCCACACACTGTTGCACTTTCAACGTTTTTGAAGCACACTGTCACTAAACTTCATCTAAAGACTTGGCTCATTTTTGCACTTCATAATCCTCAGTGCCTCTGTAGTCTCTAGACCCAAGCACAGACAAAAATCTTTAAGGTTCTTCCTGACAAGGCTGAACACTTTCACTGGCTGAATTGCTGTCTGGGATCAGCAGCACTCCCATCATTAGGCAGAAAGCGACCTCAGTCTGCACTTCTATTCAATTTTCTCTTTGTTCTTTTCTGCCTCAGGGTTCATCTGTCCAGCAGCTTGTTTCGACATGATGGCGATGGGAAGAAGCTGATCCAGATGCAAGTTTCCAAACAGCTCTTTGCTATACGAACAGCAGATGTGCAAACTCTGCAAATAAACCAACTTTTTTTTTCACAGATTTGTTTTCTATGTGAAGTAGAATAGTGGAATGATGTGTGTTTGAGCCTAATAAAATCTGCCAAAAGTGGGATGGTCGGCAGCTGTTTTAGCCTGCTGGGTCTTGACCTCTAAACAGCACAGGAATCCACAGCTGGACTTGCACCTGTTTCAAGTGTCATGTTGACGTATGTATCTTTGGAGGCAGTATCTAAGTGTCTTCGTGCCAGCTAACACCACACTTGACAAATCATGACATTCTGAACACATAAGAATACACTCCATCACATCTGACAGCTCACTCACTCTCTCGCTCCATGTCATCTTACATTTAAAGCACTCCCTCATTCTCTTTAAACTTAGCAATTTTTGTCACACACAAAAAAAACGCTAACACCTAAATGAATATATGAACAACAACAACGTCAGGTGAAAAACACTGGTCAGAACATACACATCCAGGGGAAAAGAGAGTGATTTTGTCCCAGATGATCCCCCAGAGGCTTTCGACTAGTCAAGATGTTCGAAGAGTTTCATGCTTACCTCTCAGCGGCAAACTGTGCTACACATTTTTCCATCAGTTGTAGCTAAACAGTGATCCAATGTCTCTTCCTTGGGGCAGAATTCTCTGTGCCTATGACCACTGGTTTACCAGAGGTTTTGCTTCATACCCATCCTCTTTTTTCTCCTCACTTCAGAGAGCCACCCCTATGGCTGAAGCGCCTTAATTCTAAAAATAGTTCCTTGACAGAGATTGGGTCAACACAGACTGGCCATATGCATGCTCTTAAATATAAGGCCTAATCTGAAAACAACATAAAATCAAAAATGAAAAAAAAAAAGGAGAGATATGATCACATGTACAGACAAGAAATCTCTGATCTTAAAAGTCCTGCTCAGTATTGATGACAATGAGAGACTCTTTGAGTGATTCAGCATAGTCATACAAATAAACAGTTAAAAAAAAAAAAAAAAAATCATCATGTGCGCCATAAAACAATTTGTACAGCGTAACAAAGTTATGGTTAACTAATAATGAAAGACACGGATTATTCTCGTTCTTTTTTTTTTTTTTTTGTTTAAGTTACATCTTCATTGAGCACAACCCTCTATGACACAACTCACAAAGCTTTGTCTCACTCTGAGATGTCTCCATAGAGACTGCATGCATCAAAATCATCCATCCACAGGTTGTAACAGAAAATGCTAAACAAACACTGCTTTGTACAGGGATCGGCCAAGCGTGTGCACATCACCTCTAGAAAACTACCACGGATAATGAACTTAGAGTCTCCAGACCAAATTATTTCTGACAGGAAAGCCAACAAACCAAAGGTAAAGAAGAAAAACACACAAAAAACACGACATGCATGGTTTTAAGGAATTATTTTGTTGATGGCAAACTTTTGACAACACACACATGTTCAGCCCATACTTTTAGTGCTAATTCTGGACTACCTGGGCATATGGAGATGGGAGATGCGACATCTTTTCCTTCATAAAGTTGAAAACCAACGCCGCCTGTCCGCAGAGAAAGAAGAGACAGGATTGTCTGTTTTCCTTCATTTGATTCCGCACACATCTTTCTCTTTTTCTGATTTTTTTTTTCTTTTCTTTCTTTATTGTTTTTTTTTTTTCTTAAATTTTGGGTGAAATAAGATCAGAATAGCTCAACAAAAAATATCACCTTCGATAAGATTTCCTCTGAGTAGTAAACAGAAGTGAACATGTGACACTCCACCAGTATACACAGTATGGAAAGGTCTACCTGGAAAGTGTGTGAAAGGCGATGGTAAATGCGGGCACGCTACGTCTACGGCATCATCTACAAGGCACAGCACTGACATGTCTTGGAAGATGCTAACAGATGACAAGACTGCTCTGATTTCAGTCTCCACACTTGTGGCACCGACAAAGAGCACTCCAAAGCAAGTAAGTGTTTGACTCCACTGTCTAAATAAAGGCAAAAGACACTACACATCCACAAGAAAACAGTTGCAGCTGGACAGTATTTACCAGTTTAACCGATTTTATCACATGATGCATTTATTTCATTAGGAAATCAAAAACATCTTTCCGTTTGACACATCCTTACCCATACAAGACACCTATACTCTTTCACTTTCAAAATGAAGAACACTGCATAATTTACGATCATTCACAAAAGCATCTCTCTCTTTCACTTGTGTCTCCCAACTCAGCTACCCCGCCCTCTCTCTCTCTCTCTCTCAGCACACACACATCTGTAACCCTGGGTCCTTGCTTCCCCACTCATTCCCAACACAAATCATCACGTCGTAATGTGGACTGCAGCTTTCTCATGTCTTTCAGCACGTTCAGAGAAGGATGAGCAAACTCCTGATATCGCTTGTCCTTGTCATGGTAGGTGGAGGACCTGGGGCGGGAATCGGCCCGTTTACAGTGAGCGGAGGAGGAGTGTGAGGGCGGGTGCCTGTGGGTAGCCTGCAGTCGTCCCATGGCCGAGTTGGGGCGAGGGGGAACCTGCTCCGTCTTTTTGCTGCCAGCCTTGCTCTGTCGTTTTGTGTCCTCCAGCTTACAACACACAGAGATATACATCATTTGAGTTACATGACCAACATGTGATCAAATAATTTCCTGTTAATACTATGCAAAAATGACTGGCTAGATCGGGATCCTTTCAAGGTTTTCTGCTGCTCTCTAGAAGGCAGGACTATGAGCCACTGATACCTGGAAAATAATCACCCCAAGTGGTCAGTTCGGATCCCTTTTGCGCAAGATTCCATGCAAACATCAGAGCCAGTTAGCATAAAATGCAGCCATGAAATTTGTATTCAAAGGATATTCTAATTCTCTGACATTCTTTTCCCTCTCACAGAGTGGGTAATGGTCAAATCTGTTTATGCAAAAACATCACCCGAAAGATAAAACCAGGTGCTAACCAGTGTCACTGGCTTCAGTCTCTTGAGTCATTAGGGCCCTCTTGAAGTATAGCAAAACAGTTGTTTTAAAAAAGAGGCCTATTTTTCTGATTGTTGTTGTCTAAAACTTCCATGTTATCAGACAAAAAGCCTCAAAATGTTGGTCACATTCTGGTCTACAAAACCATATTCTTTATTTATAGGTTCATAACGCCTTTGCATTTATCACCTCTACACTGTGACTTCTTTCTCATGAATTTCAGAAAGTATTTGTAATAACAGCTGAACAACATAGACAAATGAATCACAAGAGAAAAAACACTTCTCAAGCAGGTGGATGTCATTAAGCAAGCCACACTGCACTCACCTGCCTCAAGGAGGTTATGGACTTTCATCATAAGCTTGGCCCACAAACAAGTTCAGTAATCATAAAATTATTTGCTTATGAGCGATGATCTACTACATTATGATTTATTACTTGTACAAGTCTTCAAATTTTGCCCACTTATTTACCTGTCAAAGATGTCATAGGTGAAACTGGGTCAACTAGGCATGTGGATTTTAATGAAATAGATGAAATTTATTTAATCCTCTATTAAAACATAGCTGCAAATTTGATCATCAAAGCCTCTTGGAATTGTGGGTCCCTCTCCCCCCCCCCCCCCTTTGATTTGGAAGGGGGGGGGGGGGGGAATAGATAACCCAAGCATTGAATTTGAATCAGCATTTATTCAAACATGTGTATGTGTGGTTGTGTGTGCATGCTCATGCATTTATGTTTGTGTGTGCATGCTTACATATGAGAGCAATTGTGTGTAAACAAAAAACAAATGAAAGAAACAGAAAACACAAGCGTCATATTTCTGTACTGTTCGTGTGTATCTGAATCTTTAAACTGTGTGTATTCATTGAGTGTGTGTGTGCAGATGGTGTGCTGAGTTTGCGTACAATGTCCACAAGAGTTTGTGTACTATGCACACACATGTGTGTGTGTGTGTGTGTGTGTGTGTGTGTGTGTGTGTGTGTGTGTGTGTGTGTGTGCATCATGCATGTGTGCGTGCATATCTCCTCAAATCACAATAAGAATATGACCAGTCTAACCAGAGACATCAACATGCCATCGTGACTCTTGCTGCTTGCTACCTTCCAGACCGCTCTTTTTTTTTTTTCTTCACCTTTGGTGATCTCCCCTATGATGTGACATTGCATCAGCACCTTGATGTTGACTGGAATTCAATCTACATGGCTCTTTCTATCCTCAGCAGTCTCACCCGCCCCTTGCCCCTCACTGTAGTGTGTCGTCGCCATAAGGGAGACAAACAAAACACTGCGGTCTTGGTCTGCTCTCTTCTTGCCATCAAAACAACGTCATCAAACACTGCAAGAGTGGTCTACTGCTTCTATTTGTTTTTATCCAATTCAGAACATAACTGCTACATTTCAAAAGTGTTCTACTGCTTCTATTTGTTTTATCCGATTCAGAACATAACTGGTCTTGGTTCAGATTCAATATTTGTGTTGCTGTTGATCAGTTTAGGGTTGTCATTTTTTTTTTTAAACAGAAACAAGTTTAACCAAGATAAAATTGTTAAAAAAAAAAGAAAAAAAAAAAAAAAAAGAAAAAAGCAACAACAACTAAAAAAGAAACAAAAACCCACTGCACATACCTTTTGCTGATGCTGGCGAACTTTGGAGATTTGTTGTCCTTTGTTTTCCATCTTCTCCAGAACAATGTCTAGCTCTTTTTCGATATCCTCTCGTATCCGTGAGTCTTTTTCATCCTGAATCTGACCTAAGAGATCTTGATGTTCACTGCAACGGAGCACCAATTGATAACTGGACCTTCTTATTGAAAAAAAACTAACAAACGAATAAAAATCCACAAATTGATAACTGGACCTACTCTTTGAAGAAACAAAACATGCAAAAAAGGAAAAAGAAGAAAGAAAGGGTGGTTCTTATAGTAAAATAAACTTCATAGAGTATGTTAATGTTCTTTCTTTGGTTTCCAGCATTAATGCCTGGGAGGGGGTATGGTGTGGGTTGGGGTGGAGGGTGAGTGCTAAATGTGTATATGCTTAGGCATCTGTCTGTATTGGTGTGTATGTGTGTGTGATGCCGTTTTCCTGGTTTATGTGCATTTATCCTTTTTCTTTTTCCCTGAGATAATGAAGATGGGAAATCTAGCTCCTGTTGCATTCAAAATAAGATCCAAGCATCCAAAATCCTACAACAGTCTTTACAACAATGTAAATTCCCAAAGACAGGCTATTAACATTACATGCACTTTTACCATCTCCACTTTTCACCGGAATTAACAAGAGGGCCATGAGCTCATTTTGAACGTTTTGTTATGCACACGCACATACCAGGGCTTGAAACATCTACCCATCCTATTGTCTGGGACAAGTAAACTTGTAGCAGACAAGGGGCAATGCTCTCTTCGCTTGTCCATTGGGCACACATTTGTTGACAGCATCAGTGAAAGAAGGGTGACTGAGCAGTCAGCTTCAATGCAATCGATCACATTTCCCTCCTCTCCTATTCACACTTTCCATTGCCCCCCTTACCCCATCCCCCCCCCCCCCCCCCACCCCACCTCCCCCCACTCCTATTTTTTCTCGGAATAACCCCCCCCCCCAGTGATGTCTCACTGAGACATGGCATTTTTTTTTCTAAGTTTCAGAAGCATGCAGGCATTGTGCTTGATCCCTTTCTTTTTAAATGTATGTGGATATGAATTGTTTTCACTGAGGAATGTATGTGTGATGACAAGGGGGGAGACAGAGAGAGAGACAGACAGACAGAAAGCGAGGGAGAAAGAGGGAGAGAGAGAGAGAGAGAGAGAGAGAGAGAGAGAGAGAGAGAGAGAGAGAGAGAGAGAGAGAGAGAGAGAGAGAGAGAGAGAGAGAGAGAGAAGAAGAGAGAGAGAGAGACAGAGAGAGAGAGGAGAATATGGAAATGAAGAACAACATGGGAGATTTTCTCAGTCTAGATTTGTCCAGGAATGTGCGAATGGGGGATGTATATAACAATTTATTTCTCAAGATTTTCTTCTCTTATACACTCATACACAGAGGGAAACATTTTTCCCCCATTCATGTTTTGCATGAACGTTAGAAAAATATATTTTCCTTCATCTGCATTACATCTGATCTCTTACTCTCAAGCCTTCGTCATGTGTGTGCTGGTAATGCCATGTTGAATTTGTCTCTTGATGTATCAGTGCATTACCTGTAGTTAGTTTTGTTAACCATCTCTGTCTGTAAGGAAGGCTAAGAGAAATTTGAGAGGACAAATACATATTATGTAGCCAAGAAATAGGCAATCCCCCCCCATTTGGAAAATTAGTATTTTTTGGTTAGTGTTGTAAGTTCAACACACTGGCCCTCCATCCTCCCCGCTAATCCACTTTTTTGCTTTGTTTTGTTTTGGGGAAGCTTGCCTTGAAAAATAACTGATGTATCATACTACTACGGAAATTGCTGCTATCGGTCATTTGTATACCGGAAGTTCATTCTCATTGGATGAATTTATTTTTTTTTTTCAGCATGGTTGCACACCATAGTTTCATATTCTGGCAAACACCTTGCAAGCATGTCAGATGCGGCTATCTTGCACAAATAACACTCAGCAAAAATACTGATTTTCCAAATAGAGGGGGGAAATTTATCTTTTTATCTACTATTTTGTCTAAAAGACAACTACAAAAATATAGTGGGAATTTCTGGCCCTGAATACAATCAGTTACATCTCCTCTCCCACCCACCTCTTTAGGCCCCCAACCCCCCAATAACCAAAATAGATTAAGATTAAGATTAAAATTATAGTCCCGTCAACAGCAGAGGTTATCTCAGGACTGTCACCACCTCATAACTCAACCCACAGCAGAAAAGATATTCACAGTGAACAAAAGACATTCACAGTGAACAAAAGACATTCACAGTGAACATTTAATTCCATTCCCCTTCCATCAGCTCAACCCACAGCAGAAAAGACATTCAAAACAATTTCATTCCATCCCCTTCCCTCAACGACTTCACCCACAGCAGAAAAGACATTCACAGTGAATAATTCCATTCCATTCCCCTTCCCTCAACGACTTCACCCACAGCAGAAAAGACATTCACAGTGAACAATTCCATTCCATTCCCCTTCCCTCAACAACTTCACCCACAGCAGAAAAGACATAACACAGTGAACAATTCCATTCCATTCCCCTTCCCTCATCAGCTCAACCTTCAGCAGAAAAGACATTCACAATCAGCCGTGCCTCCCTGACGAATCCGATCCAGCGGACAAAATGCATCACAGCAGGCAATATGAACAGTTCTGTCTTCAAGATGGGTTACAATGGCCTCCATAGGCTGC
The DNA here is from genome assembly GCA_016801955.1 of Conus betulinus. Taxonomy (NCBI): domain Eukaryota; kingdom Metazoa; phylum Mollusca; class Gastropoda; order Neogastropoda; family Conidae; genus Conus; species Conus betulinus. The sequence continues at coordinate 58,845 of JADBJO010002543.1, forward strand.
TGGTAAAGGATTTCATATTTGTAATACATTTCCCTCACTTCAAGACAGTTACCATGGTCTCCATGGTCTACCATTGAAAAATTTTGTTTTCATAATACATTTCCCTGACTCTTCATTCGAGACATTTACGATGGTTTCCATAGTCTGCTGGTGAAGGATTTCATATTCATAACATATTTCCCTGACTTTTCATTCTCATTTTCTTTTACCCCCCCCCAAGGCCTTTTTTTTTCTTCACTTCAATCCACCCTGTGTTCCTCACCAGCTCAGCTGCCCAAACTCGTCCTGGAGCTGCGCCAGGAGGTCGGTCAGATCCTGGTCGACGCTGATGCTGGACGACGAGCTCACGAGGGGGACTGGCTTCGCCCAGCCTCACTCTCGTCGCAGCCCCCGTGGCCATGCCCGTTGTAGAGGGAGGAGCAGAGGCCAGGTTGTGTGACTTCATCAGGGCCAGCACCTTCTGCACGTTGGCGCCCACAGCATGGCTGGGCCCTGTCGACTGCAAATATGAAAAAAAAAAACTTGTGATTTGTTTGTCTACGTTTTTTGGGCGGAGTCTGAAAAACACTTTTTTTTTTAAATATGAAAAAAAAGCTGTTTTTATTTTTATTCTTACGTCAGGAGGGGAATAAGAGCACAAAACACATCTACTGAAATTCAGTCTCGGTAAATCTGAATGTCAAGGGAGATCATCACTCTGCGATCCTTTGTTGATGTGACAGCAAGCATGGATTTCGCTCCTTTCTCTCCCATTTAACTTTTTGGGGATTTCTGATTGGGTATAGTGTTCGTCTGTACTCAGTAGGAATATGGCGCTTGTTTGGCCAGGTAATATCTGAAAACTCACATAATCAGGTCAAAGGTTTGTATGTTAAAAAAAAAAGTATTCACCATATACTCACCATCAACTTCATTATCCTTATCCACACTGACAATTATCAAAAAAAAAAAAGATAATAATAAAAAATAAAAAGTATCAAAATTGTCTGTGCCTCTTCACAACGTCAGTTTTTATTTCCCTTTTTACTATCTATTACGACAGTGACTTCATATCCAAGTTGTTACCAGTCATAGCAAAGTTCATGTGTATGTTGCCTCAGAACAAGCATCGCTGAATTCCATCTAAAAGCCTCGGCAGCTATGCAATATCTTTTCCTGCATGCTGCCTCCTGGTGACTTGATAGTGACTGCTCTCTGTGGACTTCCCATGCTGTGGCTGTGACTGTGCAAGCCTGGCTATGGCAGTGGACCAGTGGACAGATTAGGTACCTTGGGGTGAATTTTACTACAGGACTGGATGATAAGAAATAGGCAGCATTTTCTTTATCTATAGCACAGTGCGGCAGTGGACCAGGGGACAGATTAGGTACCTTGGGCCAATGCTACTCCAGAACTGGAAGATTTAGAAATAGACATAACTCAAATTTTAAAAAGTATTTTTAAGGCTCTGCTGCACAACGTAGACAAACGAATGATAAGACAAAACATGACATGTTTCAGCCTCTTAGGTTCTCTTCAGGTTGACCTCAAAGGTTGAAACCATTGTGTTTTGTCTTGTGATCCGTTTGCCTAAGTTTTTTTTTTTGGCAGAGCCTTAAAAAATTTTTTTTCAAAATTTGTTTAGATTTCCGCCTGCAGTTGCCTCACTTTGCAACTAGACAGCATTCAGTTTCTTTATTTATAGTAAAAAAAAGGAGACATGAAACACACATATACACAGAAAACAGAAGCATATCCCCCCATCCCACCTTTCCTGCCACGAATGGAATGTCTGCCAGGTTGAGGCGGTAGTGTTTGGTAGGCTCCGATTTGACAGGTATCTGTTTCCTGGAGACCAGTTTCTTCTTTTTCTTGGTGGCTGGCGGTTTTTTAGCTTTGCCCTTGCAATCAGAAGCCGATGCCGTGTTCAGCAAGATCTGATGCGAAACTGCAGCGCTTTCCAGCTGAAAACAAACCCAAGAGATGAATGCACTAAACCATGTGAAGTTTCAAACTAAAAACAGGTGAGGAACAGCCTTCAACACTTACAGAAAAAAAAACACACCTTTAAAACACACATATACATAAGTGCACTCATACCTGCATGGTTTTCTAAATGTAAAATCCTAATCTGAAACAAACTGAATCTGCCAACTGAAAACTAATAAAAAATTGTCCGTTCTGGAGACTATCTAAAACCATGACCTGGAACATTAAGTGATGAATAACCCAACCTATGATAAAACCATTATCACAACAGAGTGTCTAGACTGACATGTTCATGATCTGTGATCCCATTTGATACATCTTAAAGCTTCTACAGTCAAACGTGCACAGTAATCCAATGCTTGTGCCCAACATGCATATAACATATCCAGACTTACTTAAGAGTATCACTTACATCTTGGTCAGTTTAGGACTAAGAGTGACATTTTCATACTGATCAGTTTAAGTGTGACAGTTTCATACTGATGAACTTTTGAGTGGCACTTTCATATTGATCAATCTGACATTTTGGAAGAAACACAATTACCGCATGCAATTTGAGTTTTGTCATCAGAGTTTACATTAACACTTGCCTTGTCATGATTGACCACAGAGCTGATGCATATACAATGTCAGTATGATTTGAAATTCTAAACAAGAGATAGAACATACACTGCAAGTATGATTTGAAATTCTAAGCAAGAGATGTATATACAACCTACACAGCTCCGAGCACTGATCACCTCGCATGTACACCACACTCATGAGCTTTTTTGCATGTTTGTTTGTGTGTGTTTTTTTTTCTTTTCTTTTTTTTTTTTTTTGCTGTCCCATCTTCTGTACCAATGCACCCATGCTGCTCATTCTCAGCCCCCATCCACAGCCACAGCCCTGGCACCGGCAATCCCACTGGGACCGGTCAATGTCACGTCGGCAAGAGGCACCCCACAAGAGAAGACCCTGCACTGCTGCCAAGTCACTTCCATGGAGTTCAGTGGTGCCTGTTCTGATGCAGCATTCTCACGATACCACCTACTAAGCCCCCTACTAATGACAATAATTGCTTACTCTTCATCCCTACAACCCGATTTTCTGGTCTGCAGAAATCCTACCCTTCCTTCCTGCAGCCCGGAAAACCGGGCAGCACAAAACCCCTCCTTTCCTTCCTGCAGCCCCGAAAATCAGTTCTTGCGGTAAGCGCTTTGAACTTTGCGTGAGTCGCATCATCGGTACACGTCATGACCGGGTCGCTCTTGCGGCAATGTTTATGAATGGAATGGATGCCAGACGGCCCCTACAGTGTGGGAAAGTGGTCACCGCTTATTATTCTGGCCAGTTTGCTACTGCATATGTGGCAGTTCTCACTTTACACTTTTTTTTTTTTTTTTCCTCTAAATCCAGGAATGAGGGAGTACTCGTATTATAAGAATGTAGGAACAGGAGGAGGTAATGGTTCATAGAAAAGCAGGAATGAAAGAGTCACGGAGCCGGCGTGAGTGAGCTCTCCCTCTGGAATGTGCCACTACATCCATCCATGGATCTGCCGATGCCTGTGACCCCGACAGAATCGAACCGAGGTCACAGACTCATGTTTTGGCTCCATGTGCTGTGAGGTATGATCACATTCACAGTCCAGTATCACCCATACAACTGCAATTGTGTATGCAGTGAAATTAAACAGTCCTATATTCCAGAGAGCCCTGTTTATGGATGAAATAGATTTTTTCCCCCTTTAGTAACCAAGAATGTGTGTCCTATTCCCAAGCATCTTATCAAAACTGACAGTCATTTAGTCACTGTCAACAGCAGGAAATCCCTGCTCGCCACATCATCAGTCTAAACGCCTACATGAAATTATCATGGGAATAATGCAAATGAATTGCTTGTTCAATGTTGAGTTTTGAGGTTAAAAAAAAAAAAAAAAAAAAAAAAAAATCTTGACAAAGAGGTTTGTTTGCTGTGATTGTGTGTTCTTGTGAAAATCAAGCACATGTAAAAAATGGAACAGATACACAGGAACTCACATCTAACGCCCTTTCTTGCAATAACCTGCGATGATCTCTTTCCTCTTTCAGTTTGTTTTCCAGTTCCTTGATCTTGGACTGAAAAACAAAGAGAGAATCGCTCAAATAAAATCATATAACTTGTGTGAGCGGTGTATTCATTTTCTTGGAAACCTTTTGTTATGAGAAGAAACCATTCATCAACAAAATCCCAGCAACATCACTTTTGCATTGATGTCTGAAGTCTGTACACTCCTTCTGACAGTTTTATTAATTAAGTCATCCTGTGTATAATGTGAATACCTGAGAAAACTGGAACTCTCGACCAAATACAAAAACCTCTGCACATGGTCTTGTGAGAACGGTGCTTTTCTTCAAAAGAAGAGAGAGGTCAGCTCCAGACATGAGAGGGACAAGACCAAAAGATCTACTGTGCAACCCAGCATACAAATAAAGCCTGGATACGAGTCATTTCCCACCACTTCAGTTAAAGCATGAGACACACTCTGAAGTATCACTTTCCATACAAAGTTCTGTGGTTTCTTCTGAACAGTGTTTCTACAGCATGTCATAATCATTTTTTTTTTGGGGGGGGTCACATATGAGACTTTTCCTCCATGAACGTATCTATTCTGATTTGCCTACATAGTCATAAAAACATAAATGTAGCCAGACTTGAGTTATTGTAAGAAGATCTCTGCCTCCTTGGCAGTTATTTTCAATTATGCTTTGTCGTTATCATTTTTTCACCTAATTTACAATTTTAATGGCAACCATAAATTTAAGTCATTTTGATTACTTTATTAAACAAACAAACAAAACCTATACAGAGGTCAGTTTATCTGTTATCGCTGGCATCTGGTGCTATTTCTTTTTCTTACCAACAATTCTGTGAGCTATTGAACAATGTGAAAGAAAGCTGACATTCTCATTTCTGACACTATTGGTGCAAGTAATCAATGTTGTAAACGTCTACAGCAACGCATTTCAAACTTGACAAAATAATACTCAACTTGTATTCTATGAACACTGTTGTCAACTGGATGACATTTGGAAGAAAAATTGTGTGGTTTTATGAGAAAGTATGTCATATAAAACTTCAGGGACATGATATAAGTAAGATATGACAGCATACATATTTTAAAAGGAACCCATTCTGATCAAATTAAGGCTGCCTAAAATGGACAGAATATAACTGCAGAGAAACTGAGTCACTTATTTATCAAATTTAACAGATACGTGCTTTCGCATAACAACAGAACAGAGAGAGTTTGTGAAGTACTCTCTTACATACAACATGCTGCTTGCTTCAGTATTTAAAGTGATATTCTTCAAAATACACTCAAAGTGATCATCTTTTTCTTTTATGTGTATTTTCTCTGACATGGAATAATATCAGAAAAGATCATACTGAATCAAAGAAAAGATCATACTGAATCAAAGAGCCACTTCAATATTCCAACCTGTAGTCCACCTTTTGTGTGCCAACCCTTTGGCACTAAGTCAAACGCCAATGATCCAAAGGCAGATATATGATACTGATGAAAAAAAACAACAAACTTTTTCTTTCAATATCAAGAAACGAGCTAAAAAAAAAGAAAGAAAAACTGCCCAAAGTCAGTCAGCTAGCTATAAGATTTATTTGGTTCAAATGAGTAATTTACTGTGGGTACAAAAAAGGCGACAAATACTGGTGAATACAGTGACATTTAGTCCAAACCAGTGACGTTACAGCATCACAGAACAGAAATCTGTTAACCACACAGGACGGTACTGCTAGTGACACAGCAAACCAGACATGAACCAAGTGCCAGTTTAAAAGTGAAATCATCTACAGACCTAGCAGACAGAAGACATAGCGTGATACACTAGCTGAAAAGTTACATTCATCTCAGTCTTCTGGAGTTTTGAATCCACCTGGATCTCTTTTTCTTTCTCTTTCTCTCTCTCTTTCCTGACAAGTTCATTTCAAACGGAGAATTTAGCAAAGCCAAAACAAAAGGAGCACAAGAGATAATCGGGAGCCTGAATAATGTATTTCTCCACGGCTGTCACAAGTATAAGCCCAACACTTAAATTCTAGGGATTTTGAATGGAATTAACGGTGGGGAGAGGGGGAGGGAGGGAGTGAGAAGATCAAAGAGACAGAAGGACAATGGCCACTCTAAACAACCACCTCCTAAAATCTTTCAAAATGGGGGCCTGTCACAGAAGGAAACCTGTAGCTGAGGTCGACCTTACTGAGACAAAGAAAAAACAATCTAAAGGGAAGGAATCCTGATGTTTCTATTGCGGCGTTCACTGTACTACACAATTATGTGCCTTGGACACTTTCTACAGAAATGAGCTGATTTTGGCAAATCCAGAACAGGGAGAATCCTTCCAAATACAGAAGATTCTCATGACTAAACTTCCATCATTCTATACTCTCTTTCTCCTGCAGTCTCAGAAAGTTCACCAAACGTGATACAGACTAAACAGACTTCTCAAAATCATCTTCAAGACAGTTTTTCTCTTCTCTCTCTCTCTCTTCTACCCTGATGGAATACCTTGTACAGCAAAATTAAATACCAATGCCAAGTCTGATATAGTAAGAGACCCGTGTTTTCTGGTTATTCCCTATCCATCCATCCCTTCTCTCTCCCTCCTCACACACACACACACACACACACACACACACACACACACACACACACACACACACACACACACATCACACGTACTCATGCATGCATGCACGAGCGCGCGCATGCGCGCGCACAGTGCACACACACACACACACACACATAACCATCCTTCTGCCCCATTCTTCTTTCTCCCTCTCTCTTTCAACATTTGTTTCAACACTTGCTGAAGCTTATATCCTGCATCAGCCTCCCAGTCCTACGCTCACAACCGAGAGGAACAGTGAGCGGGCCCATTCATTAAAACAGAAATAGCATCTCTGCAGGCCAATCATCTGCATTTCTTTCCCTTTCCTTTTTTTTTTTTTTTTCCACCATGATTTTGGTAATCTGTGTTTCTCTTCAATCTCTTCTTCACCACAAGAGTGTTTTCCGTAATAGTGATATGGCTGGAGTAATACACAGTGCAGACGAAAGTCAAGAACAACAACACACACACACACACACTAACGCACACAGTGTGCAGTGCATTGCGTGACATCCCTTCAACGTGTACACTTATCTCAACACTTCACATCAACGTCAAATACCTCAGGAACTGCGGTCTTTTTGATCTGGGGAACAATACAGGCAGGCAGCGTTACACTGCGTGTTCACCCAGTCGTACAAACAACAGCTTGTAACTTCCAGACATGTAAACAGTTACCATTTGTATTCCATCAACAGCAAAAAAAAAAAAGAGGAAAATTTCAAACGCTTTACATAAGTAAAGACACAGCAAGGTATGGAGCTTTTTGATTTCTTTTTTTTTTTTTCCCCCTGACTTTAAATCTTGATAAGGAAACATCCTCAACACACAATGCACATAGAAAACTGGCAAACATGAAAAAGAGAGAGAGAGAGAGAGACAGAGTGAGAGAGAGACGGAGAGACAGAGAATATGGAGAGAGAGCGAGACACAGTGAAAGAGAGGAGGAAAAAACAGAGAGAACGTGGAAAGAGAGAGAGACAGTGAGATGGAGGCGTAATTTTCACATTTTATCTGTGATTATAAATCAAAAACAATCCAGAAACAACAGGGAAACAGAATCAACCAAGATTTCTTTCTTTTTTTTTTTTTCTTCAACGGTTCAGGGCCACCTCACAGTCTCACCTCAGCTAAGGTCTGCGTGGCTGTGAGCCTCAGGTGGTCTCTCTCCAGTTCGCTGATGCGCTCCAGCTGGGCGCGGTAGTCAGGCGTGAGCGCCGCCGAGGGGCTGGGCGGAGTGTGCTGGTGCTGCTGCAGAGCCTCGGCCTTCTGCACCGCTTCCACGCGGTCCCGCTCCGCGCTCTGCACCATCTTGCGCATGTAGTCCAGCTGCTTCTCCAGCAGCTGGCACCGCGTCCGCCGAAGACAGCTGCGATTCCAGCTCTGAGGCAGAGGTTGCACAATATCACTTTGGTTTTGATTTGTGGAGGAATATATGACCAGCTGTCTTCACACGTGTCTGTGGAAATTTTCTTTCTTTTTTCTGTTTTTTTCACCCCCACCCCCTTTCTTTTCACTAGATGGTGTCTTGTCCTGTACTTTCTTTATCTATGTGTCTTGGCGGTAACTAACCCCCTCTCTTTCTAAATAAAATTAGGTGTTTTGACCACAATGAACTGTTTTTTGTTACCAACTAAACTGTGATCAAATCAAACCGAAACAACATGAGAATAATGTCCATGAGAAAGACTTCTGCATGTTGAAGTCATTCCTTACATAATCCATCTTGCATTGTGGGCAGTTTCCACCTCTTGCAAAGGTTTCCCTTCTGTACTTTATCAGCTCAGAACCCAAAGACATCAACAAACAGACCTTGCACACAATCCTGTCAAACAAAATGAATGTGTGTGTTCAAATATCTTCCAGTTACCATACAAACACAGACGCAGTCACAAAGACACACAAAACGGACAAAAAAACAACAGTTTGCTCCACAAGCTAGGCTTGACATAGGGGAAAAAAAAAAAAAAAAAAAAAAAAAAAGAAAAGAAAAAGTAGTAATGACCTCTTGACCTGGGGCGAGTATTATTTCTCACACCATTGGAAGTGGAGGCATCTGCTTCCTGGGCAAATCCTGCCTGACAGGACGGAAACTGCTCGCAGGCTGGGACCTCTGACGAAGGGAGGACTTGTAGGCCTCTGTCTCAGAGGCCAGGGTGCGCAGGTTGCTCTCAGCGTCTCGGCGCTCCACTTCCAGTTTCTGCATCCTCTCCTGCAGGTTACGCAGTGCCGACAAGACACCTGGATGACCAACACATCACGGGTGAAGCATTCCACCAGTACAGTGCCTGGAATTGCAAGGGGAAAAAAGTCTCTATGATCTCTGAGGATGCCAGCATCAAGTCGATGGTGTATAAAGCCTGAGACTGATAAGGGAGTCTGGGGGCATGCAAAATGCAGTCCTTCTTCTTCTTCTTCTTCTTCCATTAGGTGGCCAACGTCCTTACGTCGATGATTATGTCGCACTAAGGGAGGTTGCATTTGTAGCGCGCAGTAGTGAGCGAGTCAGTAAGATTTGGTTGGGGGGGGGGGTGTATTTGAACAGGGGCAGCGTCTGGTATGGTGTGGTGGAAGGTGGTAGACATGCATCTATCTTCCAGAGCTGTTGCGCAAGTCTTTCTTCGCCCACCACCGTCTCCATCCAACTCCATTTCCATACATTTTTTCCTTTGGAATCGTCGAAAGCATCGTCATGATTTAGTATTTGTCTTTCTGCCATCTTGGAAAGGGGACGCTACTCATTGAGCACAGCCCGCAATATGCTCTACTCCACCAACAGAGTCAAACGAGCGTTCTGTTTGTATTGGTGAGGACAGCCTAACAGCAGAACATTCCAGGCTCTGCAGTGTGACTGCCTGGATAGGTCAGTCAGCATCAGTCAGATGTCTCTACTGCCAAAACAACAGCACACCAACAGCACATTTCAAATGGGTCGGAGGCTAAGTTAAAGAAAAAACCATGGTTGCAACTGAAGAAGCTTTGGATAAAGCAAAATATATTTTGCACTTACTCCGGGTGTTTGTAGTTTTTTTTTTTAACCATTTAAAGAAAAACCAAACCAGCATCATCAAAGTTCGTTTCAAAGTGAGCCAACTGTAGGCAGAAATTGAAACACATTCTAAGAATTATTCTTAGTGAATCCGCCAGAAGCAAGGGCACAACATGTTACAAGACAAAACGTGACGCGTTTCGACCTCTTAGGTCTTCTTCAGGCAAGATAAACAACATTCAGAATGCCCATCTTGCTCTGAATATGTGAAGATAAGTGATTGCTCATTCTTCGTTTCATTGTTCTGAATGTTGTTGCCTGAAAAGAAGACCTAAGAGGTCGAAATGCATCATGTTTTGTCTTATTATGTGTTTGTCCTTGTTTTGGGCGGACTCACTAAGAATTATTCTGAACCCTCATGTCAGGGCTATACAGCACAGAGGCACGTACCCTTGTTGATGGATTGGGGGTATCCTTCAACCTTTGCACTTGGGGGATGCACTGGATAATACCAAAAAAGGTGCCGTGAACCAACATAGCCTAAGAGGAGGACAACTTGGGAGACTAAATTCGCACTTTGTGTGTGCATTAGCCCCTTATTAACAGGGTCACCAGACAACCATGAGCTGCTCTGAAGTCAGAATGTGTCGGCTGAGGCCAGCGGGCAGTTCTTCTGCAGAGTCACAAGCACAGGAGAAGATCAGACACCACACATCTCACCCATTATGGCCATTATCAAAAATTTTTAACATGATCCAATTCCCATCTGATTGCTCACAGCCATAGATAAGTTCAAATCCAAAACAGGTAGTCGCAAACACACTCCAGTTCCCATATATAGGAAACCTGTATCATTCTCTTTTTAAATCTAAAAACAAATGGGTCAAATAAGCCAACATCACACCCATTGTTTGGTGTGAGAGACCTACCTACTTTCAAAGTCACACAGCGCTGCTGCTTCTTTCAAACAGCATGGCAACATTTGCAGTTCAGTGTGCAGACTGCGTAGCGCAAGCTCACATAGCTTCTTTTCATGCATTGCTTTTTTCTGTCACACTCCTTGCCCTCTCAGTGGCTACTCCTCCTACTTCATTTGGCATGTTACTCACTGTCGCCATCAAACAAACAGCCACTTCCAGCCTCTTTTCACACAATAGACACAGAGCCAATTTTATACCCACAGACAGGCTGAGATAAAGGTATTAAAAGTGTAAAGAAAGAGAGCTGGTTTATTTGAAAATAACATTTTGAATCATCTATCAGGGCAAAAATTCATCTGTGTAGTCTGTTGTCATTATATGAGTCTTTTTTTCTTTTTTTTTTTTTTCCTCACTGTCCCATTTTCTCTGTGCCACTTCAGCGGCATTCCCCCTACTCTGCACCGTGTGGCTCCTTGTCCACTGCCACACAGCCTGGTTCGTATCACCACAACCCCAAACCGGCAGGCCACAGGGGGTAGTCAAAGTCCTCATGAGGCAACCCACCACAGGAGACACCGCACTGCTGCCGAGTGGGGAAAACGGAAAATACTTGCCGTGTCTATCTGCTCTCTTAGTATCTATCCTAGTGCAGGCTGGATATGTTTGTGTCCATCATCCACCCAAAAAGTTGACGTGAATTCAGGATCTTGAGTTCAGCATGCATATCGGATCTGTGCGATCGCAAGGCATTAGCAGATCTGCATATATTATGACTTGAAAGATAGGAAATAAATCCTGCCTCAAACTTCAGCACTGGAGACTTTGCGAAGGCTCAAAACCACACTCCTAAAAATTGAGAGGCTTGTGCTCTTGCCACTCAACAGTCACACTTGAGATTGAAATCCAGGACATTTAAAAAGACACAAGAGCAGGTCAAAACGTACCATCCCTGTTGGACTCTGGAAAGGACGTGATGGGTCTGGAGGGGTTGCGCTGGTAATCGGTGTTGATGAAAGGTCGAGAGGCCGGATAGGAGTGGTAGGAGGTGTCCACTGAAGCATCCTGTCCGTTCATGCCTAGTCGGCTCAGGAAGCTGCTGAACAGGTTCTCCACGCCAGCTGGTTCCGGTTCCTGCGACACAGCCAAAAAAAAAAAAAAAAAAAAACATATATAGTGATAGATACACTGTGTGTGTGTGTATATCAAGGTATGATATACAAGTATGTGTATCACACACAGACACAGACGCAGACACAGCCACATTACGTACTAACGAATACACAAAGCTGCTACTTTCAAAAATTGTTCTTTTGGCACATACACACACACACACACACACATACGGACACATGTTGTATGACTATGGCACACACACACAGACACAGACACATGTTGTATGCCTTGCTTGGGATACCAGCCAGCAGAGCTGACCAAATGCTGTTCACCTATTTTGACCTTTGCATCCTGTCAGATCGTCAAGCAATAGAGTCTAAGATTTCCTATAAAAACTGCTTTCTAATTTTTTTCTTTCCTGTGTGGCAATTTCATTCTACTTTTCACTATTACCCTTCTCTTGCCTAAGGAAGCAGCTGGGTGATGATTCTCTCCCATGATGACAAAACCACTGCTGGATTATACAAGGGGTACATCCCCGTCGCATACCAAGGATGGACCATCACTGACACAGCCAAGCGTCCTTCTGACAAATCTACACTGGGATGGAAGTGGGTTCAAGTCAGGTGCACCACATGGTTCTGTCCATGTGACACAAAGTCAATGGACCCCCATAAGCTATCCCACACAAGAATTACTGTTCATGTGACAGGATTCTGTGGATCCCACAGGTTATCACTACAAGGTCTACAGTCCATGTGACACAATTCCATGGACCCCATAAGTCATGACTGAGAGGAGCTACTGACCATGGGAGAGAATTCCAAGGACCTCATAAATTGTCACTGACAGGAGTTACTGTCCATGGGACAGAATTCCAAGGATTCCATACGTTATAAATAAAAGGAGCTACCGTCCATGGGACATAACTCCAAGGATCTCATAAACTGTCACTGATAGGAGTTACTGTCCCTGGGACAGAATTCTGAGGATTCCGTAAGTTATAAGTGAAAGGAGCTATGGTCCATCTCATAAACTGTCACTGACAGGAGTTACTGTCCATGGGACAAAAATTCCAAGGATTCCATAAGTTATAAATGGAAGCTGCCTGAGAAGCTGAGCAGAAACGCTGGGAGAAGCTCTGGAAAGACCTGAAAGCACAACACAGGGGGCCATCAGCAAAGCAGGGCCACTAAGGAGAAGGAGAGAAAAAAAGAAGAAAACCCAAGACTTCTTCTTCGGAGATGCTTTCCAGTTCGATGGGAAGCTGTTTCAGCAGCAAAATCAGGGACACTCACAGTGGACATGTTGTTTGTTGTTGTTTGTTGTCATGCCCAGGCTAAAAGACTCCTGGGTTCATCAGGACAGCCCAAAGCACTTAAACACTATGGTACAAATGCATCAGACAGGGACGAGGACATTATGTGTGTGACCATTTTGATTACACCCCCCTCCCCCCACCCCTCACGTGGGCAGCCATACTCTGACTTCGAGGGATTTTGGAGACTGATATTGTTATGGTAGGAGCTTGTCACAACTGACGACAATCCCCTCATAACTATCCAGAGCATAACAACATTTTGATGTTGCCTTGATGTTCTAGCCTAAGTCAAGGCGAATAGTGTTGTGTCGTTGTTGTGTTGTTGTCGTACCCTGGCTAAAAGGCTCCAGGGATCATCTGAACAGCCAAAGTACTTGAACGCTATGGTACAAATGCATCAGCTGGGGATGAGAACATTATGTGTGTGACTGTTTTTTTATTAGCCCGCCTCGTGGGCAGCCACACTCCACTTCAAAGGATTTTAAAGACTGATAATGTTATGCTAGGAGCTTGTCACAACTGAAGGAAATCCCCGCATAACTCTGCAGAGCATAACATCTTGATGTAGCCTTGGTGTTCTAGCCAATGTCAGTGGCCTGACACAGCCTTAAGTCAAGGCGAACAGTGAGCATAAACATTTTTGAGTAGAAACTCAGTGTTACTCCATGTGACAGAGTTCCATGGATGTCAGAA
>JADBJO010002543.1:77500-85000 GCA_016801955.1 Conus betulinus
TCTTTCTTTCCTGTTGCCCCCATGGAATGTCAGCCTTTGTCACAGTCTGTGGCCAATTTACCTGATTTGGTCTGTCTGTGAAGGCTTATTGTGGCCAATTTACCTGAGTTGTTCTGTGAAGGCTTATTATGGCCAATTGACCTGATTTGTTCTGTGAAGGCTTACCGTGGCCAATTGACCTGATTTGGTCTGTCTGTGAAGGCTTATTGTGGCCATTGACCTGATTTGTTCTATGAAGGCTTATTATGGCCAATTGACCTGATTTGTTCTGTGAAGGCTACCGTGGCCAATTGACCTGATTTGTTCGGTGATGGCTTATTGTGGCCAATTTACCTGATTTGTTCTGTGAAGGCTTATTATGGCCAATTTACCTGAATTGTTCTGTGAAGGCTTACTGTGGCCAATTTACCTGATTTGTTCAGTGATGGCTTATTGTGGCCAATTTACCTGATTTGTTCTGTGAAGGCTATTATGGCCAATTTACCTGATTTGTTCTGTGAAGGCTTACTGTGGCCAATTTACCTGATTTGTTCAGTGATGGCTTATTGTGGCCAATTTACCTGATTTGTTCTGTGAAGGCTTACTGTGGCCAATTTACCTGGTATGTTTGGTGATGGCTTATTGTGGCCAATTTACTGATTTGTTCTGTGAAGGCTTGTTATGGCCAATTTTACCTGATTTGTTCTGTGAAGGCTTACTGTGGCCAATTTACCTGAGTTGCTCTGTGAAGGCTTACCGTGGCCAATTCTACCTGATTTGTTCAGTGAAGGCTTGTTGTGGCCAATTGACCTGATTTGTTCTGTGAAGGCTTATTGTGGCCAATTGATCTGATTTGTTCTGTGAAGGCTTAACTCTTTGATCTCTTATATTAACTCTTTGATCTCTTATAATTAACTCTTTGATCTCTTATAACTAACTCTTTGATCTCTTATAAGTAATCTGCTACAACAACAAGCCAGCCTTTTTCAGGAACACATAATCCTGTTCATGACAACTGTCAAGAATTTTATTTTTCTCATCATTTTACAAAGGATCTTTGCGGTCGCATCCATTATAAGCATGTGATGTATCACAACTTTTCTACTTCATACTTAAAAATCAGCTGATTTTCATGAAAAAAAAAATGCTATTTTCATTTTTTTCACTAAGTCCAACCACAAAAACAATTTCACACAAAGTTGAAAAGAGACACAGACTTATGGACAAGAAAAAAAATTGCTTTCCTTGAACATCACATGCACGACTCCCTGTCCCCCCTCCCCCCTTCCCAGCCACACCAGCCCTACTCTCCACCTCCTACACACACAATGATCATTTTTGGAGCATCTTGTGGCACTGAAAACTGTTTTCTTTTTTTTATTTCAAGAGGTGCCGTAATCTCTGAAGCAGAGATCAGCAGCAAGCACAAGATTGAAGTATTCACACTTCACAGTTGAATTTCTTCTGACAGCATTTTCAACGCTGATTTCTTCTTCCATGAACGAATGTCATGTAATTCTGTCTTGTCACAACCTGTAAGCCATTTTCTTTACCATAAATAGACCAAACAACCCTCTATGCACAATTTCAACCAGTCACGCTATGCAGTCTCACCAATTACTGTCTACTGTGCACTGAAACCACGACACCCTACATTTTTAAAAACTCCCAGCAACAAAAATCACAAAATAAGGAGATATGTACATTATTCCCATCCCCATCCTCCATCCCCACATACCTACACAACACACACTCTCCCTTCACACCCCCTCTGAAGAAAATCGAGTATTCTAATGATCAATTTGAGATCTGAATGGAAAGCTTTAATGTCCAACCTTCTGTGGAGAAATGGAGTTAGCCAGATGATATAGCAGCCAGAAGATTACTATCAGGCTACCAGCAGAAGCAGCCAAGAGCCAGCCAGGTGTGTAAACAGACATAAACAAGGACTTCTAACCATGATATTGGTAACATTTTCAATGCATCAGAAACAGCTAGATTTCATGGATGTGGGGTTTTTTTTTTTCCCTTTCCTGTCTGAGGCATCAACAATACATTTCAACTTGCAAACAGTAACAACACCCACTTACGACAAGTGATGGCCCACTGATGTTTCACTGAACAGGTTGAGTGACCTACACATCACTCATACATGTTTTCAACAAAAACTGAATTCACTACACACATTATGCTCCCAATTTCACCACCAACCACACACACACACACACACACACATGTATGGAAATCTGCCTAAATGGAAATGCACATGGAGTCGTGACGTATAATACATCCACTGACACACACATGAATTGACACACACACACACACACACATGTACATGCCAATACACCATGCACACAAACATGTGCATGCACACATAATGATCCACACAGTGACACACATGCTTGTCTGTGCCCGCGCATTCACACACACACACACACACACACACACACACACACACACACGCACACACACACACACACACACACACACACACACACACACAACTGGATGCTCTTGTCTGGCCACCATCACCATAGCACCACAAAAAGTTCAGTTTCTACAAAATCATGATCAAATGAGCATGAGTGAAGCGCCTACACCAAAGACTTCCGGTTACCACCAAAGGCCCAGCAGAAGCCAGTACCAACACAGCATCAATTGAACTGACTACTGTTATTAATATTTTTTTTTTTTTTGCATGGTCTGAAACTGGAATCAGAGACATCCTTAGACTCTCTGCATTCTCCTGAAACAAAACTGAAGCATGGTTTCAGCAAATAAACTTGCTGCCCTCCCCTCCTCCCCTCCCCCCCCCCCCCAAACTTTTTATTAATCAAGGCTTATCAAGTTGCACAGAGTGCATGTAATTCATGAACTACAACATTATTTCACTTACAGTATATGGGTTTTTATGTGTGGACTTCAGCCTCTGATATTAAAACCTGATAGTGGGCTCATTTTCTAAAAATCCAAACCACCAAGCGCCTCTGCATGGCTCCTTTGTCCATCACATCATGAATTCACAAAACTGTCAGCACCAAACATAGCCTCACTTACATAGCCTCACTTCCTCACTGAAGTTCTCAAACATGATATCAAAGAAAGAGTCAAGGAGCACACTGATTGATTGATTGATTGATTGATTGATTAGTACATCATCTCTAAAAGCCAATGGTACCAATGGTATTACTGGCAGAAATCATGAACAATTTTCAGCAGAACTACATCATGTTCTTTCATGTAAATATGTACATATTTTATTAATGATACCAACAGTCATGTTTAAAGCTAGGCTAAGGACATTTCACAACTGGAAGTATTAGAGAAGGGGTGGGGGTGGGGGTGGGTGTTGTTCAGGTTTCGTCTTTTTTCTTCTTTTTTTTTTAATCAGTCTTCAAGTGTATATCAACAGTCAAATTAGCCAGCTCCTTCTATATCTTGGACAATACCGTCACTTCTTTTTTTTTTTTTTTTTTAAGCCAAGCTGATTCCGTTAGTAAAACAATCACCTGCTACCAAAAGCTGAATACAATCGGAATCCTAATTCTATGGTTTCAGTGTGTGTGTATAAAGTACTTAATGACGTCTTTGCCATTTACTGCATAATGACATCATTCTTTCATTTCACTGCATCTGATTTATTGTTCTCACTGCAATTACTGGACCTGAAGAATTCTAGTCTCTTAACCTCTAAAATTTAAAATGTAGAAAGTGAAGCCATCTTCTGCATAGATCTGCAATCGAGAGGGGGCCCTACAAACAATACTTGATCTTTGCACCCTGCAGTATTTAAAGCATCAGACTGGTTTGAGGCATCAGGTGTTAAAAGCCTAAAATGTTCCATTGCTAGTAAAAACAAGTGTCAAACTGAAAATGAAGAGCCCAAAGCAATTTTCTCAGGCACAGGCCTACATTCTTTTAATTTAAAAAAAGAGGGATTGTACAATTCAGGTAACCGGATAAAAATGGCCACTCTCACATCACTACTTACAACAGCTGATTGAAACTCATAATGCGCTGTATTACCACTCAAAAGACTTTCATTTTCTTGCTTTGTAGGTGAGTATAGCCACAGTCTTAAGTCCCTCAAAGTATTACTTGATACCAAAGACAAAAAAATGCAACATTGTTGAACATTTTAGGTCATATTGTATATAAATAAAAGTGAATTTCATTACACTTTTAAAAAAATTTACATTACACGGTACTGCACATGTTTGACACCTTTTTACTTCATAAGATGAACAAAACATAAATCTGACACTTTCATGGTTTTCAGCAATGTAAAAAAAACAAACAAACAAAAAAACCTTGATGAGAAGTAACCGGGTCAGCATATATTAAAATGGCAGCTAAAATCCCTTTGCTTTCTAAGCCTCATCACTAATGATTTTAACTTAATTTTTTTGTCAAAAAGAAAAGGTTATCAGAACATTTTTTAGGATTCTTGGATTATTTTTGGATAAGTCCTCAATATTCATGTTCAAAATGAACTGATTATTTTAACAGCAGATTGGATAATGTCCCCCAAATTTGTGGCCGTGCACTGCAATGATCTCCAACTGTTTTAGATACTGACAGAGACTTGCCAGATATCAGCTGACTGATGATGTGCTGTCCAGAGGACATACCTGGTCAAAGAGCCATACATCATTTCGAAATTGCACTAATGATGCAGACACACTAACCATCTATGGCTCTAACTATTACACTCAAAGTGACATAGTGCTCTGTTATCATTTGTGATGGATTATAATAAAAAAATGATTACATGATTCTCTGCCTTCACTGACAGTGACTGGGAATGATCAACATCATGTACAGGCCTAAGAAGATTTTAATGACTGAATCAAATCAATAGTACTGTTTTTCATTGATGACATTGCAATAATTCTTTCAATCAATCAATGTTATTGATGAACATCCTGGTTTTATTTTTCGATTATCATATTCAAAAACTTCACTTCATAATCTTCCTTTGACAGAAACCTGTTTCTATCACTAAGTGGAAATACCACATTTTTGGCATTGTAATACTTGTATGATTGCTGGACATTCCGTGTGATCTTATCAACCTCTAATGGAAAGACAACATGATCGACTTAAAAACTTGTTTGAAGCGAAAGCGAGTGAGCATGGAAAGTTAATGCCTGTAAGTTTATTTACAATGTTGGACTAACTTTCAAGTTTCAGTTTCAAAGTGGGGTGACTGCAGGCGAAAACTGAAACGCGTTTCATAAAGAACTGTTAGTGAATCCACCAAACAACAGGGACACACAAATTACGGGACAAAATACGCGCGTCTTCTTCTGGCAAAATAAACTGCGTTCAAGAAAACGAAAACGTTTCAGCTTCCCTCAAATTTCAGCTTCCCCTTCATCTCAAAAAAAAAAAAAAAAAAAAAAAAAAAAGAAGAAGAGAAGAAGAAAAATCAGATTTAAAACATGATCTGGCTTTAACCCGCTGACTGCGGTGGGCCACGATCGTGGCTTTACTGCCCAACTGTGTTGGGCCACGATCGTGGCTCAGACGAGAACCGTTATACCACCACTGCTAAACATCCGGGTTGATCAGTTCACGTGACTCGCTAGTATCCATTGTGCACCGGCAAGCTTTGTCGGTCAGTTTATCTCAAAGTTTTTCGTCGGTTTTGACTGAAATAATGAGTAAATCAGCGACCGGGTCGAGCAGGAGTTGCGTGGAAGTGGTACAAGTGAACAATCAGTTGCCGAAGGCTGTAGTAACGAAAGCGAAGCAGGTGAGTGGATAACTTTGATTATTTTGTTTGTCGAGTGATGGAACACATGCTGCGTGCCGTCATTGGTTATTCTACATTTGTTGGTCCGCCACATGAAGGAAGGGGGGACGGAAGGGGGGCAGGGTACATGGTTACTTACAGGAGTGATAGGCTTTGGCCTGATCAAACTAGAAGATCGTTTCTGGGTGATTGTAGGTGTTTTGAAAGCACTTTAGAGATCAATAAAAGTGGTGATTTGAAGAGAACAATTTATAACTTTTGTTTGTTTATTTTTTTAGTTTGGAAACAGTGTGGGCGTGTCACGAGTGGGTGTGCCTCCAATGAAAGCTATAGCCCTGCCCCCCCTCCTTATATGCTAGTGATTCAGATTTTATTCTTATTTATGATTTTATGCATGACTTCATTTTTCATAGAATGAATAAGTAATGCTGGTCATTTTTTTTTCTTCTGAAAATCAGACTGATTAGTGGAAACTGAGTCAAGCTCTCTGTAACATCTCTTGCACCATTATGAAACAATGAAATGAACAGAAGACTTAGGATATATGTTTTCTTGTGTGATCCAGAATCTGGAAGCACTACTGCAGAGAGAGAGAGATGCTGAGTGAAGGAGTTGAAGAAAGAGGAACTGTACTGCTGGCCATCCTACTCATGTGCGCTCTGGCTGGGAATGTTCTGGATGTGACGTGGGACTCTGCTCCAAGTGCTTTTCAACCTTCCACAGAAGACCAAGGCCCTAACTTTGTTCTGTGTCTTCCAAGGACATATTCTTCTTGTTTTCTGCCAAGTTTCAAGTGTTTTGACATTCAAGCAGGAAAACTGTGGTGTTTCAAACAATGTGGCTGACGTTTTGGATACCTTTTCACACCATGTTCTGGATTACACTGTGAAGAATATCTTCAGCTGCATCAGGGTACTGTCTTGTAATTATTTTTTTTCAGATTCCTCATTATCTCTAGTTTACAAAAACATATAGTTTTACCTATCTAGCTTCAAGACAAGCCTGCACAACCCCATTTCCTTATATAGTGAAATTCGATTGTCCGGATGCTGAATTATAGACATCATTTGAGGCACAATTCATTATACATAGCTCAAGTCAAGAGAATTATCATCTTTCCCATGTTTCCAGCACATATTTGTCTTCATTTTATCTCAAGTCTGAAGTGTTTAGGTAGTACAGAAGAAAAACTGTATCTCTCCTAACATTTGACTTACTTTTCAAATAACTTTTTCAGAAATTTTGCCTGCTTATAATTTGAGGTCAGTCTCCAAGTAGGTACAACCTACAGTATTTTTAGTTATTTCACTAGATTCTACAACAACATCTCTAGTTTCTAAAAATGTATAGGTTTGCATATCTAGTGCAAATAATATGTATGCAGAAGCCAAATTCTCAAGTGTGGTGTGTGACGAGTTTCCCGTCCTAGATTTTAACTACATTTCTTTAAAGCATAAATTGTTATACAGAGCACCGTGAGGGTTAAGTAGCGTTAATAACCGGAGAGAAAATCAAAATCTACATGTAAATAATAACCACGGCATGGCGGTGTGAGACTGAACACTTGAAACAGAGATGATCGTTGAATGAAAAGGAAAATATTAAGAAAACGCGCCACACGCTTGAACATGTTCATTCACCGATTCTCATCCACACGACATTTTGCAACCGAAAGAGTCGAAACAACTATTTCCACAGCGTTTCACAAACCGTATGGAAAACGATCAGCGTACAAATCTTCTCATAACACCGTTACACAT
>JADBJO010002543.1:90000-130000 GCA_016801955.1 Conus betulinus
TGTGGTTCCCATTTTGAGCCCATAACACACTCAGCTCAATGTAGGAGATAGTCCGGAATGAAAAAAAAAAAAAACATATGTAAACGGCTGCGTCGGGAATAAAACTTCCCAGCCGGGAATCCGCATTAGTATTACTTCCGTTTTCCAGTCCATAATAAACATGTTGGCTCAATCGTTTTGTATCTGTTGCACTTCTTTCATAGGTGCAAGGTTACTTGTATTTTTTTTCCTAAGTGTTTTTGTCAGTATTTATGCAGGCCATGTTCTTTGAGAACGATTGCTTATCTGATGTGCATTTATCGTCTTTTTTTTTTTTTTTTTTTTTTTTTTTTTTTTTTTTTTTTTTTTTTTTTTTTTAGGAGTGTTCGTGTTACTACCGGTAGTAGTTCATAGTTATATAGATATCTCCATTCAGCTACTTCAAGTCAGAGCATTTAGTATTGTTAATTATGCATTCACACATTTCAAATGTGGACTTTCTTTGTTGTTTTCCTCTTTGTTCACTTTATTAGGTCCACCTGGACCAATAGTATTCAATGGATGTTAGGAACAATACTACTGAATTATTGGTGGTAAAGACTGAACTCTCAGCTCAACATAAATGAGAATTTTTGTGTTTTTGACATACACATGGTCACACAAAAGCTGCATGGGGTAAGAGTAGGCTTAATAGTAATATCAACTTAGTAGTTGTTGTTGTACCCTGGCTAAAAGACTTCAGGGATCACACGAACAGCTAAAGTACTTGAACTCTTCGGTACAAATACATCAGCTATGGATGAGAACATTACGTGTGTGACCGTTTTTGATTACCCTGCCACGTGGGGGCAGCGACACTCCGACTTCGGGGGATTTTGGAGACTGTGTTATGCTAGGAGCTTTGCTACGAGTGAAGACAATCCCCGCATAACTATGCAGAGCGTAACAGCATTTTGATGTAGCCTTGGGAGTTCTAGCCCGTGTAAAGTGATCTGACACAGCCCTAAGCCAAGGTGGAGCTTAATAGTTAAACCATCTGATATTTCGTTTTCATATTCACCATGCTAAAGATATCGCCTACTGTTTCTGTTTCAGTTTGCCTGCCATGTGTAACGCATAATACTTTGTGTGTCTTTTCAGATACTGTCATAATTGTCTGTTCTTCTCTCACGTAAATAAAAGAAATCGTATATGTAACTGACTGGGTTCCGCCTGTATGTTCCTGACCTGAACGGGAATCAACCATCTTCACCTTTTTCCCCCCCTGCACCTTTTACCTTAACTCCATTTCAACATTCCTCTACCCTTCACCTCCCCTCACACCTTCAGTTCATTACACGTGGCGCTGCGAGCAGGGCAAGTGTTCCACTTCAGCATTTCCATTCACTCCCCTACCCTTACATCCCTCAACCTTCGGTCCATTACAACAACAACAGTAATAAAAATGATAATGATAATAAACATTTCTAGCGCTTAATCTTAAGAAAGCCCTAAGCGCTTACAACAAAAATACAAATAAAGAGGACAAAAATGCACCAACATCAGGCAGCAAAATGCATGTTATCCAGTCATGCAATGATAATTCACACCCTCGTCACCCCCCCCCACACACACACACACACACACACACACACACTACAAAATTATGCGGACTTTCGAACTTTCCCCAGAGGCCATTCCCATTTACCAACACTCGGGCAGCCAACGCTCAGACAGCCAAAGAGGACAGCTGGTGAGTGCAGGTACCTGACCCACGCGTAGCTCACACACGTTCAAAATTTTGTTCGTTCGTTTTGACTTTGTATTGAAATGAATGAAAAGAAATATTTGCTATGTCATTGTCACAATGACGGAGGAATTGTTCGCCTGCATTTGTGTGTTTTTTTTCCACGCTACTTGTTTGGGGTCACAACATCTACGAAAATACTGCGGCCTACCTGAAAACGAGTAGGCCTAACTTGATTTGTTTGAAATTCAGCACACATGCGCAGCGAAATACTTCCGATTCTAAGGACAGAGCGTTCTTCTTTCAGTACAAACAAACTGAGGACGTTATTGTTGACAGTAGCATGCAAAATAAGCCGTAACTATTTTTACTTCGTCGCAATGGCAGCATTATTTGCTTGCACAAAATGTCATCGTCGCTTTCCTTTTGACGACCTGTCCGAAGGCGATCAGCTTTGCAAAGTAAGTTGGGATATTCCGTACTGTTGACTGCTTGGTTCACTTGATGCTGCTGGTGGCAGCAGCGTCTCGGTGTCTGGTGTTGCTTTTCTTCTGATTTACTCCAAGCACTGGGCAAACAAGTTATAAGACAAAAAAACATGACGCGTTTCGACTTATAAAGTCTTCTTCAGGCAAGATAAACTACGTTTATGGCACTGAAAACGAAGAACGAGCAATCACTTATCTTGAATTTGGCGCAACGTATGAAACATAAAACAAGTAGTAGTAGTAGTAGTAGTAGAGGTAGTAGTAGGGATGGCACAAAAGCCTAGGCCTCGCGGTCTATGTGCGTCCCCTCTTTGTAAAATACTTTTTGTTAAAAGTATAGGTGTTGAACGTGCAATTGTCATTTTGTAACACTATGCCTAATATGGCATTTTAATCATCAAAATGGTTGAAAAGTTCCATATACTTTGGAATTACATTCAAAAGATTCTTGAACTTGTTAGTGTCTTCTGCGAATTTTATGGTAGTAGGGAGTTCATTCCATAAAGGGGCTACTCTGTGTGAAAAGGAAAATTTTCTTCTGTTAGTACGACAGTGCTGAATAAATATCTTTCCTTCTGCATTTTTTGTGATGTTACGTTGTGAAAGAGAAAAGAGTGAGTCAACACAAACATCATCAAATCCATTAAATATTTTGTAAGTCTGTATAAGATCACCTCTTGTCCTTCTGCCTTGTAATGAATGTAGATTCAAATATTGTAATCTTTCTGCATAAGATTTGTCTTTGCATTCTTTTAATAGCTTTGTAGCACACATCTTTGAACTCTTTCTATTTGTGATGACTGTCTTTTCAAGTATGGAATTACAATATGGAATTACTGGTAGTATATGTGAAACTGGACAAGGTTTTTGACAAGTAGATCTCATGTAAGAATAGACGATATTAACTAATAAATGCCAGAATCTTCAACTTGATGAAGGTGCATGGGCAGATAGGAAAGGAGGAGAATGTCTAACAGTGATTAGTCCTTAGTGGTATTCAACAAAGCGGTATTCTTGGACCTATTCTTTTTTTTTTTTTTTTTTTTTAAAGTCTTTATGAATGACCTCCCAGACTGTGTAAGAAGTACATGCAGAATCTTGTGACTAATATAAGATATATACTACAGGAATGCACAGGAAAATAATGTTTACAAAACTGAGAAGTTTTGAACTGACTGACAGACCAGTAAAGATATATAGTTGCTGCTTAATTGGAATTTTAAGGGCATGTTTGTTTCTGCAGCTTGACTTGCGCCGTTGCGGCTGGATTTCGTCATCTGTATTGATGGTATTTGTAACAGATATGGAACAGTTCTCCTCCTTTAACACCGGTGACATTCACCAGTATAAAACTGTTGCCTAAGCTCTAAGCAGCTATGATACTCTACTATTTGACGTGAGTGCCTTGCCATTGTTTGAGGACTCAAAAGATTTCAAGATTTTTAGCTGGACGGACCTCTGTCTTGCAACCAATTATACCCACTCACATTTTTGTGATCATCAAAAACAAAGAGTAACAGACTTGCATTTCTGATGCGCCAGGAATTTTGTTTTGTCATAGAACTTATCCCTGGATGCTCAAATACCACCACTGATTATCATTCATGAGAACCTGTGACTGTGTGTGTGTGTGTGTGTGTGAGAGAGAGAGAGAGAGAGAGTGTGTGTGTATGTGTGTGTTACTACTCCTGTTTAGTTTTTTTCTTGGACTATACAGTGACACTATACAGTGACATATTAGATTTGTATTAGTAGAGACTTTTCTTGGCTTGGCTTGGGCTGTTCTAGATGAAAAGCAGTGTTACATGTTCATAGATATGTGCATTTTTTTTTTTTTTCTGGAATGAGATTGAGAGTCCACTTTTTTTCCCTTTTCTCCTGGCATACTTGAGTAATATGTGTTTTTTGTCAATGAAAATATATATTTTCTAATCTATGATATGTTTGAATATCATGCTTGATATGTTCATAGCTTGTGGATTATTATTCTGGGACATGATTCTGAAGTGTCTTGCATTGATGTCAGATATTCATGAATTGGTGTTCTGTGTAATGGATTGATATTGTTGACAATGTTTGCTTGCAAGATATATACTACTAAATCAAGTTTCTGAACTTAGAAATTCTCAAAAGTTATTATTTCTGTTCCATACCCGGAACCAGAATCTCTCTGTTTCTCCCTCTCTCTCTTTCTGTCTGTCTGTCTGTCTGTGTGTGTCTTCCTGTCTGTCTTTCTCCACCCCCGTCTCCCCTTTCTCTCTCTGCTCTCTCTCTCTCTCTGTGCCTCAGATAGTGCGCACATGAGATAGATTTTTTTTTTTCTTTTAAATCCGGAGGGGGCCGGAATAGCTCAGTAGGTAGAGCGCCAGGACTCGTGATCCTGAGGTTACGGGTTCGAATTTCGGTACAGGGGGGATTTTTCCCTCGGAGTTAACATTGGTTCTGACTCCATTCCCCATACAGTCCTTCGAATGAGACTATAAACCGAGGTTCCGTATGTGAACGCACGCATAACATCTTGCACACAACTAAAATCCCATCACAAACTTTCGGAAGAGAAGGCCAGTTTGGCCGTTGGTATGGATGACACGTTACACATAACATGCCCTGCGTGAGAGATTGAAAGAATTGAGTGAACGATATTGAACGATATTGACTGGGTGACACGGGAAATGACTGAATGAAGCGCCAGCTGGCAGCTCTTCAGTCGGCACCACCCAGGTAGGCAGCCCGTTGTGTAAACGAGTGTTGATGGTAAAGCGCTTAGAGCTTGGTCTCTCGCTGAGAATAGGCGCTATATAAGTATTCATTATTATATTATTATTATTTATTAAATCCTTTTCTTCTTCTTTTTCTCAGTTTCTTTTGTCTGGCCTTAATCTTCTCAACATGTTGTCTCCCTGCTACATTCTCTTCCTCTCCATTGGACTCTGAGGTAATACCATCAAAGTCTGATTCATTGATTTTGGATGATGTCTGCTCTCTTCTGTCCGATCTTCAAGGTATGCTGTTTGCACTCTCTGGAACGGCAGGTGAAAGAAGCTGACGTTTGCTTGTCATCAGGCCATTGGCAATCGCCACCTTTAAGAGACCTTACTCACTGTTGAATGCATTGCTTTTAACTTTCTTGGAGGTGCTGCTTGACCTCCAACCATTGCATGTTTTTTCTTTTCCTCTGAGCTGTATTTGGTGGTGCTGCAAGTACAAAGGTCTCTACATTTGTGTGGAGAAAATCACAGAAAATTGAAATGCCACCTCAGTAGATAGATATACAAGTGATAACTGACTTGTGAGAATAAAGGAGTACTAGAGAACTTGATGTATGTAATTGTATTTTGTAAGGTGGAAGTAGAAACGGACTGATACTGTGACAATGAACCTCAGCTCGCAGGTATCAGACAAACCCTTTGTTTTCATTGATCAGTTCTGTTGGTATGATGTCACCAGGGGGTCAGTATTGTTTTGTAGAGTCTTGCTTTTTAGACATTCCAAATTTAACTCATTCTATACTAGCTATTCTATCCCCTTACTTCCCTCAGATACTGACCATTTGTATTTATGAATTAATAAAAAAAAAAAAAAAAAAAAAAAAAAAAGTGAATAGACACAGACTTGTGATTTTTTCAGGTTATGTTTGTAAATGATTGAGAAACTTAAAACAGTACAGCAAAGTTATTTGTCTGTTTCTTTGGTAATACAGTATGCATGACAATGAAAATGAGATTTTGCGTGTCATGTAAAAATAGGGATGGTACGCATCCTGTGAACAAAAGAATTACATGA
Source organism: Conus betulinus (assembly GCA_016801955.1). Taxonomy (NCBI): domain Eukaryota; kingdom Metazoa; phylum Mollusca; class Gastropoda; order Neogastropoda; family Conidae; genus Conus; species Conus betulinus. The sequence goes on from JADBJO010002543.1 coordinate 95,977, forward strand.
ACTGGTTTTATGCCCTGAAATTATTCCACTGTTTGCAACAGTTCAAGGGCTTCAGTCACATTGTAACGGTGATTTGTAGTGTCTCTTTCACCACGCATGCTTGATGGAGTAGCAGAGGACGCCATGCTGACATGTCAGGTCAAACCAAGCTGGTGATGTGGTGTGAAAAACATCTGCTAGCGAGCATTCAGCTGGCAAAATCTAAGTAACGGTACACCTGCACTCTAATTAGTGTGCAGGAGCCATCTCTGATATAGTGATAAATAGTTTCATACAAAAGGTTCACTCACTTTTGAGAAAAATTCCATAACTTTGGACCGGATATGCGGTCCTTAGGATAGAAAGCGTTAATGGTTGATGGAGTCTTGTTGAATTTTGTTTTCTTTCTTTTATTTACAGTTATTACAGTTAAAAGTTTTGTTGAGCCAAGCTGCCAGGCTGGTGTGCATCACCTTCAGGCTGATTTGGTGGTTTCTTTACTATACATAACTAAAAGCAATTAACCGGGAAAAAAGATCAAACTTAGTATATTTAACAGAAAGAATTATGAAACAAGCATTGAAAAATAGACTCCAGAATACAGTATGCTTTTAGGGAAAAAGTCTGTATAAGGGTATGGTAATAATAAATTATACATTGATTAGTTAACACAATTATGATTATTTTTGTTCGGTGTTATACTTAGTTTTTGAGAATGTTGGATGTAATAAAGTCTTACACTTATTGTTACTGTGTGAATATATTTTCAGGAATGTAAAAGCAATTATCCCGTTGTAAAGTGTACATACTGCAGAGAAGAATTTCAGTTGAGCAGGTAAGTAAATATGTTCTTTTTTATCACACACACACACACACACACACACACACACACACACATACACACACACACACACACACACACACACACACACACACACACACACACACACACCTTTTCAATATATTTTTTCTTTTTTTTTGTTCAATATAGTGTTGTTCCATACATGCCACTAGAGATCTTTAAGGTCCACAGATTTCGTTTGTATGGTGTTTTATAGTATATGCATTCATATTGTCAGTGTTTAGCAACGGTGGAATAAAATGAATTACCATAGGTGTTTAGTTTCTATCACTGATCAGACTTAACAGTTTGAAGGCTTGAAACAGTTTTAAATGCCAAACTAAAAAACTAATAGTACTGGACTCTCTTTTTACGTTTTTTTCCTACATGTAAATAATTTCCCAACCTCGTTGCTCAGGCCTACACAGTAAATGCAGCTTGTGAGCACTTTTTATGTTGGGTGGGGTGGGAATGAGTCTGTGGAGGGGGGGAGGGAGAGGGAGTGCTGTTCATATTAGTGTGTGTGCAGTGGTACAGGCTTCTACTTTCGACTCTTCCTCATTCAAAAGGTACAGGGAATGCCATGCCATGCAGACTCGGCTTATGGCATAACTTCTGTGAAGCACCACATAGAATGCCTAGGAACAAGTGAGGGAAGTCCAGGCAGAATGTCCACCATTGTGGTTGGAATAGTCGGTCATGGTTTTACAGTTTTGTCATTGTGTCTCACAGGAGAAGCCACAATGGAAACCATGATTAATAATATAACCTGCTTTCTAGCCAATTTATGTAATGAGCATTTTCATGTTTATTGATGTTGTTTCATTTTTCCCGTTTGATATTTCAATACAGTGTTTAAATTCTCTCTGTTTAGCAAAGGCAGTACCACAACTATTTGTGCCAAATGTGCTGAGAATGCCAAAGTGTATGAAAGGTATGTATTATAACAATGCTTAGGATTTTTGCTTGACACTTTGTATTTCTGATAACCATCATGCTCCAAAAGAAATGTAGATAGTGTTCTGATTATTTGAAAAAAAAAAAAAAAAAAAAAAGATAAAGATCTGCCATGTTCATGTTGTGTACTGAACACTATCTTTCGCTTGTTAGCTTCTTTCTGCTTCCAACCCCTCCCTTCCCCTTCGTTTACTGTTTAATTAATACCTTTGAACGATTGGCCAGTTTTCCTAAAGTGTATTTTGTTTTGCTTGTTTGTTTTGAGTTCAATGGAGTCATGACTGTGACCTTGGCCTGCTACAGTGTTAGATACCTATGATCTTTTAACATCGATTTCTTGAATTTCATTGAGAAATTTGGGGCCCCCCATCTTGATTGCTGGTGAAGGAAGTACCTCCTTTCTGAAATGTTAGAAGGTATTTTCTAGCTCATTTTCAAATGTTATGGAGTGACTTTCATTTTTTTTTTTTTTTTTTTTTTTTTTTTTTTTTTTTTTTGGTGAGTTCAATTCTGATGGTGAAAACAAGGTGCAGTGAAATGAAGCAATGAAATAAAGATATGAATGAGATTAAACAAACCAGTGATAAAGACACAAATTTATTTGGGTCACTCACTGAAACCATGAAAGGCCAGAGGATTGTAGGCAGCTTTCAGCTCTTCAGATTAGCAAGATTACTGGGGTACTTCTGATTCAGAGTTATTTTAGATAAACAATATTTTGTTTGACGTAGTTTATGATCTTCATGAATGTTAATTTTGTAAAGCATGATTGTAAACAAATATTTTTTTGAAAAAAAAAGTGTGGCAGATTTCATTGTCCTCTGTCAAATTGGGGTGCAAAATTTTAAGAAGGGAAAAAAAAAAAAGGCATAATTACTACTGCATACAGTCCAAAAGTTTAGAAAAAATTAGTAAGGTAACTTCCTGTCAAGTTGTGGGAGGACTGTAGAGCCAAAAAAAAAAAAAAAAAAAAAAAAAAAAAAAAAAGAAAAAAAACAAAAACAGAAAGAAAGAAAGAAAACAGGATCTAGTTCTTGACAAAAAATGATGTTGATATCTAAAATCAAATTGGTGAAAAACATGAAAAATGACTAAACATGGGAATGCCTGGATGAACTTCGTGACACTGTTGACTTTATTGTTGATATTAGTATATCTCTGTGATTCTCTTATTATTTGAGGTGCCACATTGTCATTTGGTTTCGCACTGTTTTGAAGGAAAAAATGCTACAGCACTAAAAAAAAAAAAAAAAAAATTCCAGTTCATGTTGCTTGGATATTTCACGTAAGGTTTTAAAAGCAAAATTTATTTAAGTGAGTTACAGAACTACAGTGAGCTGCCCCCTTTGGATTTGGAATTTTAGGGTATTTAAGATATCCATGTAATGCATTCGTAAAGAAGAAAATTTGATCATAAACATTTGCTTTTTCAGCCGACAGCTTGTGAATACTGCAGTATACTAGCAGCCTTCATCGGCAAGCGATGCCAGCGGTGTGTGAATTCAGAGAAGAAGTGGGGTCCCCCTGTGTCTTGTGAACAGTGCAAGCTCAAGTGTGCGTTTCGATCGTAGTGAGGATGCCAAAAGAAAGGTAATAACATACACACAGACTTGAGACGTTAGTCCTTAAAGCCACTGCATTGCTGGAACCTTTGTCAGTGCATGCATTCCCTTGAATTATGTTCAACTTCTTTTGTGCACATTTATTTGCAAGAGTAATGATATCATTGTTAGCAAGGTGAGCAGTCATGTCTCATGTTATTTAACGTTAATAAAGGCAGCATTGAATTCCATCCATGGATAATGTTGTATCAGTCTTCAAAGAAGAGGCCGGATGAGTTTGTTCATTTGAATACTCTGTATTGATAATGTTCAGCTAGTGTTTCTCCAGTTAAAAAGAGAAAAGGGACCCTGTGGTGCCTGGGGTGTTAGGCTGACAGAGAAGGAGTTCCATCCACGGTTCCCTGAAAGTCTGTCGGGCAGAGTGTTTGTTTATTTTTCTTTTTTCTCTTTTATTTTCTCACCTGTACCCTTATTTCCTTTTGATCAGATTACTAATAAGGTGAATATTTTATCAAGTTGTGTTTCCTAGCAGCTTTAATTTTTTTTCCCCTTAGTGTCAAGTTTTGTGCAGACTGCATTTTTGTATGTAACCAGGTGGATGGTATTTTGTGCTGACTGCATTCAAGTATGTGGCCAGCTGGATGGTATTTCGTGTTGACTGCATTCACGTGTATGTGGCCAGGTGGATGGAAAACAGCTGTGCTGGCTGTGCACTCAAGCCTACAAGCGTGTTTTGGCCAGAACCAGGAAGAACCAGGACTTCACCATCAACATGCTCAAAAAGTCTGCCTCCTCCTCTTCCCTGCAAGAGTCAGCCGGCAGTGACAGCCTGGAGAATCGCATCAACAGGCTGACCTCCGGTGGGGGTGGGGGAGAAGAGAGCAAGTCAGGCTTGGCAGCTGCCATCATGCGATTAGCCTCCAGCAACACTAAATCCACGAGCAGCACTTCAGGTGGCGATGCAGAAGCTGGAGGAGGAGGAACTGCTTCCACCGAAGGAGCAGCAGCAGCATCCAATGGCCGCAGCCATTACCACCACCATCGTCACCATCATCATCACAAGCATAGTAGATCTGGTAGCTTGACCGAAAAGACCTCCAGTTTGCTGGAACGCACAAGTGAATTGTCTGGCAAGCAAGGTGCCGCTGCCTCAACAGGAGATGAAGAGGCCAAAGACAAAAGGCTTCACAGGTCGCGTTCACACCATCATCATCACCACCACTCCAAGCACCATCACTCAAAACACCATCATCGTTCACATCAGCATGAAAAGTAAGTCGGTTCATGAAAGCAATGTTTCTCAAAACTGGAAAGCTTTATGTATGGAAAGAACTAAACTGACGGTATTGAATCTGACTAGTGTCCCCTTGATTTTTTTTTTTTGTTTTTTGTTCCAGAATATGTTTACTAGAATTCATGATAAGGAGATGAAATAATTGAAAAGTTTTTGTGTGGAATGAACAGTACAGTCAGGTCTTTTCTGGTAAACGCTGTGAAGCTGGAAATCTTAGCAGACTAAGACATGCCTTAGAGTTAATTGATGTAAATATTAATGAAGTGTTGAATCTGTTTAATGATTGCACAAAGAACATGTGCTATGTATAAAAAAGAGGAATAAAGATGGACCTAACTAAAGGTAAAAAGAAAAAAAAATGAAGTTGGTTATGCACAAGTCAGCAGAATCTTGGTGACAAAATTGGCATGGTGGTGTTCGTTGCCCTATTGATATCTTGTCAAGCCTTCTTGAAATTATATTTTGAATGTCATTTTAAAGTGTTTTCAGTTGTTGAAAATTGGAGGAAGGGATTATGTTGAAATAAAAGAAAAGAAAGTATGGTTGGTGTCTTCTGGAAACCACTACAGGACAGAAGAAACCATGTCAGCACAGGGGAAGTAATAGACACAGCTTTATGTACAAATACAGTTCATGATTTTTTATAGTGGATATTGGCCTCCGCGTATAGCTGTGTGCATAAATCGTAATTTTTTTTTTTTTTTATGGTTTATGTACTTTTCAGAGTGAAAAAGAAAAAGAGAGAGAGAGAGAACTAGCATATGTATGCACAAAGGCTGCAAGCACAAACATTACATACAGTAAAAGCTAGCATCCGAAACGTACATAAATGCACACATTCACCCACAGTCAGTCACAAACGCTTGCTGACGGTAGTCACACACCAATGTTTGCCAGCAGTAGTAAAGGTATCATGTTGTTTTCAGGGAAGATGCAGGGGAAGCCAGCCCAGCTAAAAACCCAAAGCTGGCTGACAAGTCGGTGTCGAATGGCGTTTCTGTGTCTACTCCCAAAAGGTAAAGAAGGCGTGCAGGTAATCGAACATAACTGCATGCAAAAACCATGTTGAATATGAAATTTTAGAGTGTAGTATAATGATGAATATTAGCAATGGTGACTGTTGTTTTATACGTTTTGAAATATTTGTACCTGCAGTTTTGAAATGTTGAAGCTTTATTAGCTTATTTTCTTCACTGGTGTGTAAAAAAACATGTAGTGCAGTAGTCAAGTAAAGGCAGGTTAGGCAGATTACTTACCCCATTCTTTTGGTTTACCAAGAGTGATTCACTCTGGTTACATAGCTTTCTGAGCTACCACCACATCCTCTTGACTAAGTGCCACCGTATCTTCAGTCATGTCACGAAAGTAAAATCTGCTTAAAATAGTTTGCGACTTACAGCTAAGTGCCCAAGAGAAGCCTGGGGCCGTGATGAATAGCCAGACTGTGAAACTGGCAGACAGAATCCGGACTTCATATGCCCTGATATTTTTTATCTGTGGAAAAGCAGTTTCTAACCACAGACACCAGCCTAGCAGAGAAAACCTGCCGAAGCCAGGAGCTTATCAACTGGGGTCTGGTAGCGGCACTTCATCCTGTCATGCCTGAAAGAGTGCAGGCACCAGGGACCTGCAAGCAGTATTAGTGAAGAGTTATGAATAGGTGATTGTGTCACCATGGCATGTTCCCTTTCTTGATGTTTACTGTGTAAATTCCTCTTATCTCATTTGCAATTTTCAGTCATATGAAGGTTTTAGAAATCTGTTATGAAGTAAACTCATCATGACATTTTACATTGTGACTTATTTTGGAGTTCCACTGTATTTTTTTCTGTGTGTGCTATCTAATCTCACTTTCAATGTAAATGTAATAAACAAAACACGCTATCATCGACAGTGCTTAGAATTATTCTGCAAATGTTTGTTTCTCTGTTGTATGTGTATGTATGCATGTTTGTGTGTGTTTGCTCAGTACGGGCAGCAATGTGTCGGATGCTGGTGTGGTGGACACTAGCACGTCAGAGAACGTCATCCTGATCACACAGCTGAGGGAGCAGCAGATCGAAAGCCTGAAGAAACAGCTGCAGAGCAAGGACGCACAGCTGTTGGAGAAAGACAGAAAGGTAAGACACTGTCCTTGACATTGTGCACAGTAAGCGAAGTAGGGGTGTTTTAAGGAAGCTCTTTGTCAAACAATGGCAACATTAATTTGTTAAAAAATTGTTTTTAGCTGTTCTTGGAACATCTGTACAAAAAGCCAAGAGTCATCAGAGTTTGTTTGTTTTTTTTTTTCGTTTTTTTTACTTTTCTTTTATGGTTGCGATGAAATAATGCAGTATGTGGGAACAAAATTACCTTTAAAAAAAGGATATGACTGTCCACAGTTCAACACAGCTGATTTGGGGGATTGTTGCCTGCAGTAAATTGGTAGTAAAGAATATCTCAGAATGTACTGTTGGCTGATTTTTGAAAGTCTGTCAATAATTGTTGGCCAGAATGGTAAAATTGGAGCTTGATGGTGTACCCCCAAAGTAACTGTAGTATTGCATTTCAAACCTTGCTGAAAGATTACAGCTGCACACAGATCACCGTAGAGAATACTTTGAACAAATGGCTGAGTCTCACCAAGGTATTTTTGTTACTTTTGATTATATACAGTTTGTTCCATAAATTTCCCCAAAACCTCATTTAATGCCAGATTTTTTTCTTTGTTTTTTATTTTGTTTTCCATAGACTCTTTATGGAACATGCATGGTACAACTACATAATATGGAAGATCACCAGTACTAAGTGTGGAAAATATGACTTTAAAAAAAAAAATCTTACCCTTTTAAATTCAGCAGCAGAAAAAAAAAACAATATGCACATATTAACCGTCTTGAGAGAAAGCACAGTAGAAAAAAAAAGCATGTAGTTCTACTTGGATATATGTAATATTAAAAAATCATTGATGATATATGATAATGAAATAAATAACTAGAAATATTGCAGGATTGTATTCTTTACTGTGATGAATTTTACCACAGCCAGGCTGGCTATACTTCAGTTTCAGGTTTAGGTGCTCTTTTCCACTAATCCCCTCAACCAGGCATCAGTGATACTTAGGCTTGTTTCCTTCCCCAACACTTGAAGGTTGTTTTTAAGCTTTTGAATGTGGTGCAGTTCATCAGGTGTGGTGCCAAACCTGCCAGCTGTCCAGACTTGCTGTGCTGATGCTGATGAAGTGTGTGCGTTTTGTCTGGTACAGATCAATGAGCTGAAAGCAGAGAACTATGAAGCAGAAAAGGATGCCAGGTTGAAAGTTCAGAATATACAAAAGCAGCATGAAGAGGCCATCAGCAACTTGCAGGTAATTAGAAACCATAGATGTCCTTTGCTCTATTTTTGTGATTCGTATTTTTAAATGCAGATGAAATGTTGTGGAACATTTTTTTTTTTGATGGGTTTGACCAATATCTAGTAATTTTAGTTGCAAAATCTTTAATCGGTTGTTGTGATTTTTGAAAATTCTTCAGTTGGGAAAGTACAAAAAAAGTCTCAGATTGGTTAGGAGACTTCCTGTCAGTCCAGACACAGAAAAGAGAGTTAGTACTCGCTGAACATAAAAATAGGTAAAGGATGAAATACGTGACAAAATAAGATTTTGCATAGTCTACAATGAATGGGTGAAAACCATTGGAATAATCACTGAAAATGGGTACACTTTGATGAATTTGGCGAAGACAGACAGGTCTGGTGCATGACAGTGCCAAACCTCTATGTCCCTACTGTGCATGTGTGGCTGAACTTTGAAGTATGGCTCCGGTCAGTGGGGAGAAACCATTGGCTATTCATGCAAATGATCCATTACACAGTGAAGTATGTGCTGTGATCTTTAATGCAAAGCTTTTGGGGAGGTGGGGAGGGGGCTCAACCACATTGATCTGCTTGTACCAGAAAAACAGAGAGCAGCTAGATTTATTGGCGAGACGTTGAGGTTTTGTTTTGTTTCCAGGCTGAACTCCATTGCAGACTAATGGATCAAATCAAACCTGTTCAAAGTAGGCCTTTTGAAGTATCAGGAGTGCTTGGATTTTCAAGGGCAACAGCAGTCTACACATCATGTGTTTGGTATTGCACCTCTGTAACTTTTAAGATTCATTTCAAATGGTTCAGTCCAGTGTGATTCTTACATGAATTTTTGTTTAAGAAATCGGGATTGGAAAAGTGTATAGAGGATTTAAAATCAACAACAACAGAATTCTTCCCTCGTTAAGAGAGATCGTCTAGCAGGTACAGGTATATATGAGTGTATTTGTATATGATTTCCCCCCTACTTTATTGATATTTTATAGATTGACATAAAGGATGTGGCATGTCATGTGGGATCATTAACAGAATACAAGTGCAGTTTTTTCACCGCTCGTAGTCAAAATTTGCCAATGTTTCCCCCATACCTTCCCAACGCTGGGTTTAGTCCACAGTTTATGAAAAGTAGACAAAAATATACTTGTTATGGAGGATCTATGTTTATAGCCAAAAAAGAAGAAAAAACCCACCTGTAATTGTATTAAAGACAACAACAACAAAAAGAAACAAACAAACAAAAGAGTGCGTTTATGCTGGGTTAGAATGAATCACGTACATGTGCACATGAAGGGCTTTTTTTCTCCATGTTAGATAATGGTCATTGTTTTATACCATTTATTCTACGTTAATTTTCTTTAAAATTTACTAACAAACTGAAAGATAGAGGGATGGGTACGTAGAGCTAAATAGCTGCTTAGATATATGAAACTGGTGACGTCAGACTTGTGATTTATAGATTCTGCAATGAAAGAATATTTAGTCGTGGATAGTATACTTCTGTGGTCCTGTTGTCAGGTTGATGTCATTGTATGGAGTGTGTGTGTGTGTGTGTGTGTGTGTGTGTGTGTGTGTTCTTTACAGATGAAGAATCGAGAACTACAAAGACAAGTGACAAAACTCTCAAAAGGGGTGAAGAAGAGTGTGTTAGAATCAATTACCAGCTCAACTTGAAGTCATCAGTGTTGCCAGTCCAGTGAGAATAACAGAGATTGCATCCAGGTTTCTTTTTGTTGTTGTTTTTTTTTAAAAATATGATTGCAGTGATACAGCAACTTAATCATCAGTAAGATCTCTGTTTATTTTATTTTTTTTTGTTTTTTCTTTTAACCTGAAAATATATTTGACCTTCCACACTCAGCACCAGTTGCTCAGAAACGTGTTCTTGGCAATGCTTTTCAAGAGTAGAGCATTCAGCATACACCATTGTTGAGCTTGTTGAAAAGCTTTCTGTGAGGTATATACCCTGTGGCATAATTCGCGTTTTGTGCATTTACCCTGGTTTGTTAACAAACTGTTTGTGAAAAGACTTGACTTGGATACGCTTTCTGGGCATGTGAAATACTGTGTCAGTGAAAGAGTTTTATCAGATGTTTTTCTGAGCTGGTGTCGTGTGCTTCCTTGAACCTATGGTGGCATGGAAGTGGAGGTCTGTTGTGTTGGGGTGAAGCCAATCCGCAAAGGGAGGCAGTGGGGAAAAGGAAAGATTGCAGGGGTGGGGGGGGGAGGGGGGGGGGGGGGAGGGAGATTATTCTAGATCTACTGGGGGCTATAACATGCATGGATATTTTTTGCGTTGTAGACTGGCAGTGAAGTAGAATCAAGTTTTTTTTTTGTGAATCGCTAGTCAACAAACTGTGTGTTGTCAGACTAACATTTTGTTGTCCTGACAGTTCCGGGCCAGTTTCTGTGTTCTTGCAGCTCGGACATCCTGATCATCGTGTCATTGATATTTTGGTTCAGTGTAGTTGTCCCCCTGTTCTGAGTGACTTTTATCTTGGGAGTGAAGTTATGAAAACAGGTGTCGGCAGTCTGTGAATGAAGCAGTTTGTAAAAGAAGCATCAGAAGAATGGTCTGAAAAGAATGCTGTTGAACATCGCAGACAGTAAAAAGCCATTGAACCACCTGGACAAATTGGTCATTGGAATGGTACCAAGAAATCTTAAGTGTGTCGGAAAGAGAATTGTGATTTGTAAATTCCATGCAGTTATGTAATCCTTATTGTTGTGTGTTCATTATGAATTAGAGTTATGTGTTTGTAGATGAAGTCCTTCATGCTAAGATGAGAACCTGAATTTTTTTCTAACTTTGCATACTGCCAGACTAAAATGCCTGCTTCAGCTTTGTGTGATAACAGTGTTCCTTATAACACACAACTGGGGGTACTTTACACACAGATTTTGCTGTTTGACACCTTGATTTTCACAAAGAGTTTACCCGAGATGCACTTAATTATTGGTTGAGGAGAGTACAATTGATTTTTTTTTTTTCAGCTTTGAGTTGAAAGTTGTGAACTCTTCAAGAAATGCTGTGACCGTTTTGTTGATAAAAACAGTCGGACACTTCAGTGTCAGAATTGTGGCCCCCTAGAGTATCCAAATCTTCACATAGGTTGCTGGAAAGAACTAATCACATAGTTTTGATTCAGTGGCTCTTGCCTCCTGAAAAACTAGGTGGATGCAAGAGTTGGTTTTGTTTTCATTGAAAAGATTAACTTATTTTTTTTCTTCAGCGTTTCTGATGAACATGTTGACAAAGATGGCAGTATGGGCACTGCCACTATGTTTGTTGTTTCTCGTTTTCAAGGTTGTCGAAAGAGATCAATCAATATAGCAGCAGCGCTCATTCCATCACTGAGGCTGTTGAAAAGCTTGTATGCACATTGAATCCCAGTTCATCTTTCAAAGAGTTGGCTATAGTGTGCCAGTGGATATGGACAGCACAAACATTAACACATGCACACTAGCGCGGCTGATTCTTCAAGGTTGGAAGTAAAAGAAGAATGCCTGTGACGCGAAACAGTTACATTGAACAGTCGCGATTTCGTGTGTGATGCAAGGCCAGTGCAAGTATGCTGTAGACATCAGAATTAAAATTTGGCTAAATCCTACATTAGCAGCAAGAGTTAGGGAGAAAATCTCTCTTTTGATGGAGAGGAGACTGTTTATCGCATCGAAAATGTTGTCTATAGAAGAAAGAAATAAGGAGGGGAGGGGGTTGTAAAATAGGATTTACCCATTTTTTGTTTGCTTCTGTGTGCTTTTGGTTTGAAAGAAGCTTGGTGAATGCTTATGTTAATACCCATCTGTGTGTGTGTGCCAGGTTCCATGATGTTGTGTTGCAGAATGGATGAGGGCACTGGTATCACATGCTTGCATGATGAATTTTTTCAGATTCTTAGTTTGATTGTAGGGACCCTTGGATTTCACAAAAAAAACCCTTAAAAAAGATTTTTTAACAGAGGGTTCTAAGGACCCAGTTTTAAATGCTATAAGGAACACTGTGATCATCTCGAACGCTTTAACGTTTTTTTTTTTCTTGTTTCTTAGATTCTAGTGCTGTGTGTTTTTAACATCTTCATTTATCAAAATTAATTTTCCAGTGCATGTTTAGTTTATTATTTATTTTTTGAAAGCACACTGTTAGACAATACTGTGTATAAAAATCAACTTCTGTAAAAGAAGCGTCAGAAGACAGGCATTTGATTATGTTGCTAGTATTATGGTTCGTTTGAAAAAATACACATACACCATTAATTGGTCATGTGCAAACAGAGTGTTTTATGTGCTTCCAGTTTTGCTTCACTTTAGTGTTGTTCTCAGTTGTGATGACACTGATTCGGCAGACAGATATAGAGGGCTGTGGCAGAGATTTGACAGTACCAGTGTTGATGCAAAATGGAACTGCGAATGGGTTTATCTTGAATAGCCTTCTGAAAGACAACTCAATGAGAAAATGAGGAGTGACAAGACATGAAGGCTTCGATGGTCAGGTCTTGCCTACTCACATAATTGCGTTCTTGATTTTGACAGTACCAGTGTTGATGCAAAATGGAACTGCGAATGGGTTTATCTTGAATAGCCTTCTGAAAGACAACTCAATGAGAAAATGAGGAGTGACAAGACATGAAGGCTTCGATGGTCAGGTCTTGCCTACTCACATAATTGCGTTCTTCTCATAAGTGGTGTTCAGTTTAGCAGTTCAAATCATGGGTAGTTGCTGGTGAAGAAGAATAAAAGAAAAGGAAGAAAAAAAAAAATTGACGTCAGACAGAAAGACATCTAGAACACTCTTAAAACACTGCTTTGCAAAGTAAGGAATTTATCATATGCGAGAAGTAATATGTATCAGTGAAGGAAGGAGGGAGGTGGGGAGGGTTTCATGACTCATTCTCTGTCAATATGTTTTTGTCTCTGTCTCTTTGTCTCTCTCTTTCTCAGCACGTGTTTGTATTTAGTGACTTGCTAGTGTTCTGTTTGATTGTTTGGAGTAGTTAGCTACTCTCAAATTACTGTCTTCAGTCTTGCTGTTCTCACAAAGAAAATGCCACTCTTAAATGGCTGACACAAAGCAGCAGTTGTATGACACTTGTACGAGTTATCCTTTATATATATTTAATTATCTATCTACCTATATATATATATTTATATATATATATTATGTATCGGTGGAGCATGCTTTGGGGGGGGCGGATCACTGAGTTTTGTGTGAAAAGTGCAAATAAACCACATCATCTTTTAGTACACCACATTGATACAGTGATAGCTGATTCAGTCATTGTTCATTTCAGCATGCAGCACAACCTCCATGGATATTTTCAAATTGGTTATTTACTCCCAGTGGCTGATTGCTTTTTTTCTTTTAAACAAGTGATACCTTCCAGGATTTTCATTGGCACAGTGCATGTAGGTAGGTGTGTACTTGCAGCAGATAGTGTAAAAAAAAAAATGTACCCTCAACAATTGTGGTGCTGGTGTGTGTGTGCGTGTGAGCGAGTGTACATGACATTTGATTGATGTGCAAGACATCAAGTAACTTTGGGCTGAATGTTTAACTGCAAAGGATTCAACTGTGTCAACATTACAGGCTAAGAATCAGGAAAAGCCAGTTTAGAGTATATGAATTGCGAAAAAAAGTCGGCAGCTTCAAGGGTACTGCCCCCTGACCCCCCACAAGGGTGCTGCCCCTTGCCCTGCGAAGGGGCCCAGTGCGGCCCCCCCCAGGACCCCTGGACTTGGTAAGACCCGAGGGTCTCTTCGTGGTCAAGCCTGGTGTGCACAGAATTGGATTAAAGCATTATAGTATAGATTTTCCACAGAATGATTTTGCATGGTGAATTTTGACATTTTGTTCAAACTGATCAGGAACTGGCAATGTGCAAGATGCTTAGGCTGTTCAGTCTACGTGGAAGTTGCCACTGCTTTTGATCCGTAGCTGTGTTCTGTCAGGTGGGCGTAGTTGTGAGTACAGTTGTTATGGAGCTGATTCGTTTCATACAGATTTGGCCTCGGCTTTGAACTTTGGTCAGTGTTCGACACAAACTGGACCGTGAGGTCTGTATTAAACTGTTGTGTGATATGTGGGGATTACTAATGGTATGGTACCTTAACCATCCTCTTATTCCACAAGAGGACTGAATTCAGTCTTCCATTATGATAAGGCTGGCTGCCTGCATCAGTTCTCGGCAAAGTGGTTCGTTTGTAATCCTCTCGCCCAGTGAAATGCACCTAGTGATACGACATTGGCTGGTGAAGGTGCATAACTTTTCCAGAATGTGCAACTGTGGAACACACCACCCATCCTCGTCAGAATGGAGTGGCTTGGTCTTTTTAATCATACCATGTTCTGTCCAGAGTGTCTGCTGCTCGTTGTAGTATCAGACATATGTACCAATACACTGGAAGATGACTGTGTAACATGTAAATAGTGGGTTTGTCTACCTGTGGATAGGATTTACTCTCTCTTCTTTTTTTTTTTCTTCTTCTTTTTGATAAAGATCAGGTGGTAGCTATTTCATACTCCTGTTTTATTGTATAAATGTCATGATGGTAATGTTGCTGTTGCATTTTATTCAGCGCATTTTAAAGAGTATTTTTGAATGGAATTCATTTTGGGAGATATGTACGAAGCGTAGGTTTGATGCATCTCAAGTGTGTTCACATTGATCTTCATGCGTTTGTTGCATTTGTTCATATATTGTACATAGAAGGGATTGTATGAGTCAGTGTACTGATCTAATGAGTCTTACCCAGTTATCTTAAAGGACACTGTGAATTTACACATTTTTTTACCACAATGTATTTTTTTAAAACAAAGTTTGCGTGTGTGAATATTTTATTCTGTCAATAGTGCGCAGGTTCAGCTTCCAGCCAAAGCAAGGTCTGCTCATCGTGTTCTATTTTAGTCCCAGCTCCCCTCCTACACCCCCCCCCCCCCCCCCCCCTCGCTTAACCAAACTCCATCCCCAACTCTTGACACAACCAGCCGGCCCTTGGATGGTGAAGAAGGCCAGACATAGCACTGTCTTTCATATGTCTTTTTATCTTCCTTAAAAGTTGTCAGCTTATTTTTATTTTTATCTGCCTTTATGACCCATTAACCTGTGTCTGTTTTTAAAAGTCTTTCATTTTTTTTTTCCCCTTTAAGAGTTAAAATGTATGAAATGATAGCTTTACCATTTTCATCCGGTAACTTACTTATGTTCATGTTGTGACACACCGGAAATCACCACTCACAGTAGTATTGCCAATAGGGCACTTAAAAAATTTTTTTTTTTTAGTTTGTGTTCTTTTTTGTTGCATTAACCTGATATCTTTTTACACTTGAAAAAATCCTTGATGGGACAAATCAAACAGAAAAGCAATTGCCCTCTGAGAGATGCTTACAGCTAGCTATCTGTTATTTGTGTGTTGATGTATTTTTTTTTTGTTGTTGGTTTTTTTTTTTTTTTTTTGAGGGCAAGGGGGGTGGGGGGAGTCAAATGGTGAGTGGAGATGGTGTACATGTGCATTACTTTTACATGACCTTTTTTTTTTTTTTTGGACGGACTGTGGGGTTGTTGTTGTTTGTTTTTTTTTGTTGTTGTTGTAATTTTTGAAGATGGTGACATCCCTAACTTAGCCCATGCAGTTGACTTGGCTATGAGCGTGATGGAATCTCCTGTCAGGTCAACAGAGAAATAGGCAGACAGACAGGTGACTTCTCAGCATGTGTTTGTCATGTGGAAGTGGAGACCTGTCTTTAAGGCACACAGCTGGCCACAGACGTTGCAGGGGAAGGGAAGGGCTCAGCAAGATTCCTCCTTGTGTTCCTCTCTGCCTGAATCCAGCTGCTCACTTCAGCTCAAAACTGAAGGCATAGATGTCTCCAGCATGATGTTCCTGCTTGACTGTGTCCAGCTCTAGAAGTTAGTCTTTAAGTGTTTCCTTGTACCATGGTCACACTGCTCCTGCTTGCCACACAGAAGGATTTTTGGGATCCTGTCTTTTTACAGGAGACATGACCCGCTCATAGCAACTGACTCTTGATATCGGATCAGACACTTGAAGTTGGGAAGTCCACATTTTTTCCTAATATATAAGCCGGACACACTTTGTCTTATCACTCAGTGTTGCAGACCTTGTGCTGCACACCCTGATAGACCAGTTTCAGTTTCATTTCATCAAGGAGGTGTCACCGAGTGTGGACTAGTCCATAGATGCTACACCACATCCACTAAACTTCGAGACCACACTGTGCATAGTTTAAGCTGATGGATAAATGAATTGATGACTAAGATGAGACAATTTGAAGAAGAGGGTGGATCTCATGGCTACGACTTTGCACATGTCTGATGTGTGTGTCCTGCTAAAGACGGCACGGCTGCACACTTTTTAATGTTGCCTCAATGTGCAGAGACCAGGTGCTCCTCACTGTGCTGCCAGTATTGCAGAATTTGTCCATGGTCTCTTTTTGATGGTGGAGGTAGAGATCTGGCAGCCAGTGACAGCCACCTTCATCAAGTTGAAGATTTTGACACTTTTGTGTGTATGACCGTTTTTTTTTATCCTGCCATTAAGGCAGCCATACTTCAGCTTCGGGGAAGGTGCATGCTAAGTGTAACATGTCATCCATACCAATGACCAAACTGGCCTTCTCTTCCGAAAGTTGGTGATGGGATTTTACGTATGTGCAAGATGTTGTGCATGCATTCACACACACAGAATCTCGTTTTTTATAGTCTCATTCAAAGGACTGTATGGGGAATGGAGTCAGAACCAATGTTAACTCCGAGGGAAAAATCCCCCTGTACCGAAATTTGAACCCGTAACCTCAGGATCACGAGTCCGGCGCTCTACCAACTGAGCTATTCCAGCCCCCTATACAACCTGCATCTAAAATGTGTCCCAAAATATGTAGTCAAGCCCTCAGTATTGTTACTTCGGTTGACCAGTCTTGCTGGGGTTGGTAAAAATGCCTTTGAAATGCCTTTTTTTTTTTTTTTTTTTTTTGCCTTGCTTGGCATACAGCACTTTGTTGTTTTTAAATAAGATTTTCACAGAAAAAGAGGACTGCTATAGAGAAAAAAAATCTTTTATCATGTGTTAGCAGACAATCCTGATTTATTTTTCTTTTGTTTTGTACAGCTTCTTTTATGACTTGAAACTGCAAAGGGTACATCAATATCAGTTTTGAGGTCATCCATACATCTCACTTGGACCCAAGATACAAAGTCCCATGTTAGTTTTTCAGAATTGCCGCCTACCCTCTTGAAATGTTCAGGAATTTCCCTGTTTTGAAATAGCATTCCTAGAATATGGAATTTGGGGACAAAATCCAAATTCAAAAGGGCTGACAAAATATTGCCGAATAAAACTCGGATGATGTTCTTTCGGTGTCAGGAAGTACATGTATATTGATGAAACAGTTCTTTTGAAACCCTACCTGTACTAAAAGTCGAAGCAGGAAGGAGTCGGAATGGTTTTTCAGTTCAAAGCCGGGCTGTCCAGTGACTTGGCAGCAGTGCAGTGTCTCCTCCGGTGGGTCATCTCTGAACGACTTGACATTGACTCTTCCTTGTGAATGGCCGATGCTGGGGCTGCGGTGGGCCAGGCCGGGCTGTGGCCAGGAGGTCAGAATGAGCATCATGGGTGCAGTGCCACTGAGGTGGCACAGAAGATTGAACAAACAAAAAAAAAAGACTGTAGAAGTTGGCAGCTTTTACTAAAAGTTAGTGTTTGAAGTGTAGGACTGAGCGACTGGACTTCAGGGCAAGATGAATTGGTTGGTCAGTGATGTCACTGTAGGCAGCTGACAGGTTGTTAACTGTGTGTGTAGTTTTACTTTGAAATGAATGGTGCTGGCCACTTCCAGACTTGGAGCTTGCCACAGTGTGTGTGTGTGTGTGTGTGTGTGTGTGTGTGTGTGTGTGTGTGTGTGTGAGCCATGCCAATGCGTGTGCATATGCATGTGTTTGGTTGGTGCCATATGTCTTTTAATGTGTGTAGCATCCATGAAAAGTGAAGTGCATAGTATCCTTTGCTATAAGGTATTTTGTATTTTGTCCTTTGCATTTTATTGCCTTAAGTTCAGATCTGTATCATTAATGTGATGTTGAGTAGCAATGTTATGTATATATGGGTATGATTTTGACCCAGGCTTCTTAGTTGAAGATGTGCTGTCAATGTTTGAAGATTTTTCACACACACACACACACACACACACACACACACACACACACACACACACATCGGAAGACTATCTAGGACAAGAAAATCAGCTAAGCACAAGAACATGAGAACTAATGGATATTCCTCTCTCTCTCTCTCTCTCTCTCTCTCTCTCTCTCCTCACACACACACACACACACACACACACACACTCTCTCTCTCTCTCTCACACATACACACATTGATTTCAAACTTCAGTGTCTTACTTTCCTCATGCTTCTTCAGTTCTCTACAAGTGTATTGGAGCATGTCAGCTGGCTCTTCTTCTAACCTCTGCTGTTTTCCGGTTGCTCAGTAAGCCCAGAACAAGGTGCACAGTGAGGAACAGCCAGTTTCTGAACAAGGAAAGATAAATACGCTGTTTCCACAAAGTCCCTTGTAGTTGCAACAAAGGAGTCATACAGTAACATTTTCTTTCCATTAAGCCATTTTTCCCTTTAAATCATAATGAATACAGGATTGATAAACGACGAAAACAGTCAACAGACCAATCAAACCAAAACCATTACCCTCTTCTTTGCTATGTGCACCAAATCCAGATAAGCTTACTGGCATCTACATGCCAGAAAGGCAGGGTCTGACAGTAGTAGGGTGGACAGGGGAGGGGTCAATTGCATGTTTTTTTTTTTTTTTTTTTGGGGGGGAGGGGGATTCCCTTTGTATATATTTTATATTTTTTTGTTTTGTCTTTTTTCTTGGTGACTGTCGGATGTCTGAGGCAACTGGTGGTAAAGCGGAAGTGGCGAAAGCCACATCTGACCAATCCCATCTCCCTTCTTTAGATGAAAGCCACACTTGACCAATTCCCCATCTCCCTTCTTTAGATGAAAGCCACACTTGACCAATTCCCCATCTCCCTTCTTTAGATCTCTTTGATAATGCTTTTGTGCTGTCCGCACGTAACTTCCAAGCCTCACAACTGAAACTTTCTGCCATTAAAATACTGATAATGTTTTAGGCCTGATTGAATTCTCTGTGTATATCTCACAAATTGTGGAGAAAAAAAAATGACAAACTGATTCTGTGGGTATTGGGTTGATTTTACTATGCAACATTGGAAATGGTCTTTGGTTGGATATTTTGAGTTATTGTCAGACGATCTTCAGGCTTCCTAAATATGTCGGCGTACGCTTGATCTTTTCTAGATCTGAACTTAGACCATACTTTCAGTCTTTAGTGTCTATACTACATCATTGGAAAAGCCTGTAAATGTAGGTGGTCCTGTGTTTTCTGTGTGTTTTTCTTTTAGCTGGGGCTTGTTCTCATTCAAGTTTTGTCAGAGAAACGGATGTCTAAGCTTGTGCATGGAATCACAAGGGTTTCACTTTCAGGCTGTATTTTCTGTGCTGAAGGAAAAGGAGCATTCAATACTTAAGAGAGAAAAAAAAATGCATGCAAGTGGAGATCTATCAAGATTGTGTTTCCTACTCCAAGATTCAGCTCGACAAAAGACTTCAGCTGTGTGCATTGGTGCGGTGACTGCCTGAAATGATGGAAACAAATTGTTCTCATGGTTGACTGGAACAACTCCCAGAAATTGTTGAATGTCATATTTCTGAATGGTCTGAACACTGTAACATCTTGAGATTCTTGTTTTGGACATAAATGCTTTAGGCTCATGTTTGAGTTAATGTCTTCAGTTAGTCTACGTTAGAAATTATGTGTGAGGATATTTTCATTAAAAACTGATGTAATCGTGTTGTGCTTTGCCTCTGGCCAATAAATCAATTGTGTTCTTCAATGATACAATCAAGTTAGACACAGCTGTATTTTTGTGAAGTTGTAGAAATGGAGATTACTTGCATTTTTGTTGTTGGTGGTGGTCAGACGAAACATTTGCTGAAAGAAAATGGTTTTGAAAAAAAATGTCAACTTTCAGACCACTCTTCATATGTAAATTGTTTTGCTTAAAATCATATTGTCAGTCTCTTGTTAGAACTTCTTGTTGATGACAGACTACAGTGTAAGCACTTCCATTTGAAGTAATGAACTTAAAAAATACAGGTTGCCAAAATACAAGCCAAAATATTTCTAAGCATAACGTTATTGTTAACTGAAGTAATTACGGTGTTCATGATATAATTATATTTAGACCGACAGCAAAGCCCCCCCCCCCCCCCACCCCCTTCTTCCTTTTCCCCTCCTCCCCCCAGCCCCTTTTCTCCCCAGCCCCCTTACTTTCCCTAGTTTTGAACAGAAAACATATGAAAAAATATTTGTATTTATTTGTTTCAAGCAGTTGTACTGCTTGTCTCAAACAACTTTGTATTGTTTGGTGCATGTTCATGCCAGCATTGGTGCTGTTATAGTACAGCTTATAAAAAGATGACAAGAAAATTAACCACATTAAAATAAAATGGAGTGACACAAGTGAATATTCTGATTGGACTTTTGTTTGAATGATATACAGAGGAAACCTTTCTGTTCTGAATGCTTGCCATCTGTTCAGGCTGTCTGGATCTCATGTACACTCTCTGCAACCCCTCCACCCTCCCTTCTCCCATACTACCACTCTTCCATCTGCCCTCACACATGGATGCACATATGAATGTGTTTATATTTTTTTCTTGTTCATTCTTTTTCATCTCAGACAGTATCACCCCCCCCCCCCCCCCCCCCCCCCCCACACACACACACACACCCCTACTATACACTACCTCACACACACACTCATTCACACATGCGCATGTGCACACACACAAATGCGTGAGTTAGCATATTCACAAATGTGCACGTTCACATTACATGCACGCCTTATTGCAAACAAGCACTTGTGCATGTAAGCACACGCCTACCTGACACATGCATGCACACAAAAGTGCACACCTACTTGACACAACTGACACACATGCACACACCTATCTGACACAGGCACACATACACACAAGAATATTTTAGGTCAACATGAGAAGGTCCATGGGTCATATGATTCGAGCATTTGTCTGTGGAGCTGACGGTTGTGAGTTTGAACTATTCATACGGTATAATAAGTTTAGTTTGCGTATAATAGTATGTGGTGGGTTCTGTGTTTCTTCGCCGGACTAACACACACAGGCCTCTGTTTGAGGTAGATTTCATTATATTAGATAGGCTACTGAATACACCATGTGTATGAACTGTAGCAAAGCATGGCGAGGGGGGAGGGGGGGGGGGGGGGGGGGGGACAGCATACACTGGCCCACTCTCGTTAAGTTCTATTTTTAGTTCACTGGCAGAAATTTGACGGAAACAATTATGGTCTTCCAGGTCCGGTTACAGTTTAGGTCCAAAATGTTATATTCTCTATTACACTCCAAGCTGCACCTGGCTTTGGTAAGAAGATCAACCGGTACCAACAGATATTCAACACAGTCCAGCTCTTGACACATACCGTACCTGAGGCTGAGACAGATGTCATGTTCGTTCGTTTTCCTATGCAAACACGATCCTCAAGCCCTTTCATTTTCCTGTCGTCTGCTTCCAGACTTTTCACTCCAAAATCCTTGTGCCCTACTAATGGCGTAGGAACATATGGAGTCCACAAGTTGCGCACCATTCTGCTATTTTTTGACATATGGCATTGAACTGATTTGCTGACTTCAAATTCCAGGATAAATCCTCTTTTTCACATTTTTTTTTCTCACAGCCAAGGCAATTTTCATCTGTTCAGTACCAGAGCTGGCAGGGCTATTACGCGTCAGATTAGCAATCTGCTACATGGGGTGGGATTTTTTTTTCTTTTCTTCTTTTTCTTGTTATTTATTTAAAATTTCAGCTTCAAAACCTTCCCTGTCCACCCAGCAGTAAATGGATACCTGATTCAATTCAGGGTATGTAAAGGCGGCGGAAAGAGAGAGAGCTGGATCCCACCTTTGATCATGCCGTTCCCTACACACACTGAACCTCTGACAGTTCACTGTCCCTAAATCCCCTTTAACCCCAGCGTCACACAGCCGTCTATATAGCTGCCTACCATCAGTTTCTCAAAAGTACACTTGCTTTATTTGGAGGAGGAAAAGAAAGAAGAAGAAGAAGAAAAACAGAAGAAAAAAATGACATGTTTAGTTCTCGTTTCCTGAATTTAAGAGAAAGGGAAGGTGTGGGTAGAATGGGATACAACTTTGGGCTGGAGGGACACTTTAGGCTGTGGTGACACTCTATAGGCTGTAGGGACCCTCTACGCTGTAGGGACACTCTGGGCTGTGGGGGCACTTTGGGCTGTAGGGACATTTCGGGCAGTAGAGAGACTTTGGGCTGCTGCTTTCAGCCCAGACTTTTCATGGCGGAAAAGGCTAAACTGAAGAGGACCGCCCTTTTAGTCCAGTCGAAACTGTCCCACGATAGACAGTATGGGATAGACGGTAG
This sequence comes from Conus betulinus, assembly GCA_016801955.1. Taxonomy (NCBI): domain Eukaryota; kingdom Metazoa; phylum Mollusca; class Gastropoda; order Neogastropoda; family Conidae; genus Conus; species Conus betulinus. The sequence goes on from JADBJO010002543.1 coordinate 118,505, forward strand.
TGTTCCCCCCAGACAGACAGTATGGGGAAAAGGGTGAAAGGGGGGGGGGGGGGGGGGGGGGGGTGTGCGGCGGGGTGCCATCCTGAAATGGGGACTGTTTGGGCTTGGCACTGAGAGGGGTAAAGAAGAGGTGACAGTGGAACATGAAACAGCTCAGGAAATCAGTGAACAGGTGTAGACACAACAGCAGGAACAACACAACAAAAATACAAGGCACATACTATAGTGGTGGTGCCTGCATGTAGCTCTTGGCATTCAGCAGCAATCCAACACTAGAACTGTGACAGCCAAAGCAGCTGGGGCATGAATTGCTACATCCCTGAACAGCCAAACCAGCTGGGGCATGAATCGCTACATCCCTGAACAGCCAAACCAGCTGGGGCATGAACTGCTACATCCCTGAACAGCCAAACCAGAGGGCGCAGCTTCCACCACCGTCACGTCCTCATGCCAGAGAACATTTCCGTCACAGATGGACCGGTCAGACACAATGACAGAGAGAGAGAGAGAGAGAGAGAGAGAGATTTCCTGAGGGTGTCTGACCAAATCTTACTTCAAACTTTTATTTTGTATTTAAAAAAACAAACAAAAAAACAAAAAGACAAAAAAAAAAAAAAAAAAAAAAAAAAAGGGGGGGGGGGGGGGGGGGGGGGGAGTGAGAGTCGTTTTGAAGCTTTATTTTTTTTTAAGGCTATGAATGTGAAGCAGTCAATGCTATTTACTGATGATGATGCTACTACTACTACTACTACGAAGAAGAAGAAGAAAGAAAAAGTGTGTGTGTTTCTTCAGTTTAACGTCCTTCCACTAAAAGTGATATAAAAGTGTGTGTGTGTGTGTGTGTGTGTGTGTGTGTGTAAACTAAAATGGGGTTCGAGTTTGTGACTTGTGATTTTCGTTTGACTGTGTTTTCTGAGATTATGATTTGGCGGTTTATCATCGCTATCACGGGTGACAGCTTGTGAGTTCGAAAGGCGGAGACGATGCAGTGACTAGAGCTTATGAGTTAAGTAACGTCATACTGTCTATGGTATTTGTGGAGCCTGGATCTTGCAGGCCTACGTGTAAGAAGTCTGCGAGTGGAGTCAGGTCGGCCCGAGCACAGAAATATGTCAGTGAGAGGCACGAACTTAAGAGAGAGAGAGAGAGAGAGAGAGAGAGAGCAGTGAGCGAAAGGGGATGAAGGACAAGGGCGATAACAAATGTATCGCAAAACGACAGCGGCATTAAAGAGTACTTCTACTCATAAATTACAGATATAATCATACATACATACTATTATAATTTTTTCTTATACAACAATATTAACGATTATATATTACTTACATCTTATAAAATATTATTGTTTTGAAGGAGTTTTGAGAAATAATTTTATTATTTTTATAAAGTATTTTTTCTTTATACCAGTTTTATACTTATAATTATAATATTATATGATAATTGTGGTCGCTCGTTGCCAGTTATGCCTTAAACTAATGAGTAAGGAAAATAATGAGCCTGGGTGACGACAGGCTCCTGGATGATTGTTCCAGACGAATTTCTCTAGGGGTATAGGTCGCCCTCAGATGACCCGCCTACTTTGCGGGATGTCTGCACGGATGTGATCTACCCTGAATTCCAAATCATATGTCAGTAGTAAATGCGAAAGGAGGTGGGGGTCGGGCCAAAGCACCCACGTTGAAAATGCTTATGGTGAGGTCGTCATTGTGCCTCACTTCGCGAAAAACATAAAAAGAACCGTTTGTTTGCAAGAATGCACAAGCTTGCACGAATTTCGAGATAATTTTGACACAAATAACGTACACATGTTATTTGTGAGGGATTCTGAACCCAAGCGATTCATTAAAAGGAAAAAAAAAAAAAAAAAAAAAAAAAAACCCCCTCAGATGCCTCTTTGGCTGAACACTGTTCCGAATTTGACCACACCTCCCTCAACGACAATTTCACACCCGGCCGTACTCGTTCTATACCCATCCACCCTCTCTCTCCCCACAAGCCACCACCCGGCCCTTCCCCCCATTTTTTTTAAAAAACCACATTTAATACCACGAAAATGAGAGAGAGGACATGTAAAGATAGTCCTTTCATTCCAGTCAAACTGCGGTTGTCTGTATTTGTTTTCCCGTACATCACTGTGTTTGTTTGACTGTATTCACGATTTAAAAAAAAGCTTGTACCAGTCTTGAAATAAATGTTAATTTATGTTTGCTCCTATTTCCAGTTGTTGCTGTGTGTTATGTATCATTAGATGTAGGTATATGGACAAGCTTGGATCTTCCATTTCAGAGGAAGTCTCCATATTTGCATGTTGTGCAATGTGTCAGCATTATTTTCTGCTGGCGATTTAGAGTTGAAGGCAATATTCGGTTGGAATCATGGACATGTAGATTAGCATGGGACAAAACACCTAGGTGTGGGGTCAAACGCCTACCCTCCCGTATTTCGGAGAACATGTGGTGTTGCAAATCACATGGTACTTGAGCTGAATCCTAAACAAAGAAGACGCTCATGACAGGAGAATCTGTCCACATACCTTGCAACATCCAGGAATCTGGCATCGACGCAGAGAAAGAGGACTCCTAACTAAACGGTAAGTTTTACAGACTTACTTGTTTCTTTTGGGCCTTTTTCTCTCTCTCAGTAACTTCTTTAATTTTAATTTGAGTTAAGTTTAAGTATATCATACATGTAACAAATAAATGGAAAAGCTTTGTGTTTACAATGATGAAGAGTCTTTCTACTCATGCTAGTGATGCTGGCGCCAGTTTGTCTCCCCTCTTTCCCGCTGTTTGACCGTTCTGTTAATTAACTGTAGGTCAGTCTGGGGTCGAACGCTCACACCTCCACCAGGGCAAGACGCCTAGGGTGGGCTTTTTGCCCCATTCATTGGGTCTTTTGCCCCATATTTGGTTTTATCGTAAATTAGGTGACATCGTGTGTGTGTCATACACACATTATATCTATTTATATGTATATATATATATATATATGTATATATATATATATATATATATATATATATATATAGAGAGAGAGAGAGAGAGAGAGAGAGAGAGAGAGAGAGAGAGAGAGAGAATTGAAGTAAAAAGGCAAACTAGCAATGTAAACAAATATAATCCAATATTTCGAGCGGCTGCTCTTTTTCAAGGATGACAGACTTTGTAATCATGCCAAAAGTCACACACACACACACACATATATATATATATATATATATACATATATATATATATATATGTGTGTGTGTGTGTGTGTGTGTGTGTGTGTGTGTGTGTGTGTGTGTGCGAGTCTGTATGCGTGTATGCCTGAGCATGCATCCGAGTGTCCAGGTATTTATGTATGTATGGAACTATTTGAGGTTTACAATGATACTGCAAGTGCTGCTTACGTTTTTTTTTGCAGATGAAGATGTCTTTCTGCCACCTATGTCTATTTTTGCTAGAAAGCAATTGGTGGACACACTGTTGAAAGACACACCACCAGAATCTGTTCGATTTGCAAGTCCAAGTGGATGGACAGATTCTGTTCTTAAAATGGCTCCATCATTTCGCCAAGGTTACTGGTTGCTCTTGCCATGACCCTCATCTCATCTTGCTGGACAGACACCATAGCCACAACTCTGGAAGCATTAGAGTTTTGTCGAGAGCATGGAATAGAACTGCTTACTCTGCCTCCTCACAGCGCGTGGAAAATTACAACTGCTCGACAGAACCTGTTTCAAGCCTCTGAAGAGTGCTTTCAATGCTGAAGCTGACAGTTGGATGGTGTCTAATCCAGGACGACGGATCTCGATCTTTGACATGGCTGGTCTTTCTGGAAAGGCGTTCCTGAGAACAGCTTTGTCTCAGAGCTATCCATGGCTTCAACACCTGCACAAGAATCCTTAGGAGTCCTGTTTTGGAAATTCTTGAGAAAAGTTCAGCAGACAGTCTCAAATGCCAAGTGATCACCTACATGTGTGACCACTACAATGATTATGCTCACCTGGACACTGAGACCATCAATGCTGATTCTACCCGCATGATTGTGGTATTCCTCCTTGGAAGAAGGGATCACTGCCATGGCAGAGCCGTCCTCCCTGCCTGGGGAGTTGGAAATCATAGCAGCCAGCAAAGTTCTCAACAGGTCTGGTGTGGTGGTAGAGAAGCAGTGCCAGGTGGTACAATGGTATGGAAACTCCTCAACCCAACCACATGCACCACACCTGACCGTCCAGTTTACCTGCGTTGGCCACGATTTTGGCCACTACAACTGTGTTCTGCCCTAAGTTAGCGAACCATCAACACATACGGAAGAACCAAACACCCCGACTACGGCCACATCCTCCCTTCACTCTCCAGTCCAAAAGGAGCAGCTCTCTGCCTCAGCAACCTCTGATGGGATTAGGGAAATCATCCACGGCTTATCCCCTCTTCCAAAGCTGCCAGTGAAGAGGCCAAGATCGAGAAGAACAGTCTGCAGCACTGCTGACCTCATCGCCATGCAAAGCTGTTCTGGCAGAAAAAGCATGCAGAGAAGAAATCAACAAGAAATAGTCGGGGAAAAACAGAAGAGCAAGGCCAAGACTGGACAGGAGAAAAAGTAAAGGCTGGCAACAGCTGAGGAAAATACCAGTGAGGAAGAGGAGGACTGGCCCTGTATCATCTGCTGTGAACCATACAATTGCAGCAGACCAGGAGAAGTGTAGGTACAATGCCAGTCCTGCCGTCACTGGGCCCATGAGGAATGCACTGAAGGACTTTCTCTACATTCATCTGCCAACTGTTATTCAGATGACTAATCTGTCAGGCATGATACGAACAACTGGACATGATAGTTGCACAAACCATGTATATAATTCTTTCAACTATTTAGTAGTGGTAGTTTTTGATTGTTTTCGGTAAATTTTAATTGTGGGGCAAAGCGCCTACACTCATGGGGCTAAATGCCTACTATGGGTGATTTGCCCCATGTGTGTGGGTGTTTGCCCCGTGTTTGGGGCAAGAAGTCCCCCCATTTTTTTTTTTTTTTTTTTTTTTTTCACCCACCAGTACTTTTCTTTTATTTGTATCAATACGTGTCAGTGGCAATTTGTAGCATAGGCATTTCTCAAAAGTTTAAGCCTACTTTCATTTCTTTGTGCCATCTACAAGAAAAGTTGCAATGTTTTTTTCTTAAGGGGGGAGTTTTACCCCATGCTACCCTACTTAATTTCGCCACGGGAGGTAGAGTTATCCTACTGGTTTTTATTATTTACTGTATCATTTCTTCATTTATAATTTCCTTCCATACGTTTATCACTATTCATCACATGCTTAGTTGAGTACATTCAAGATCAAAAAGGCTGTTCCAGTCTTGAGTAAATGTTAATTTGGGTTTGTTTATTTCTACAATGGTATTAAAACGATTATTTATCAGGTACTGGGTATATTGACAAGCTTGGAATATAGCTTTTAGGGTATGTCTGGTTATTGTGTCAGCATTTCTGCTGGGCGATTTGGTGTTGTAAGCTGAATTTGTTTGGAATTATGGGCATGTAATTAATTTTGTCATGGAGAAGATAACCAACTTGTCCATTATTTCCCGTTTACAATTCCTTGCCACGTTTAAGATTTCATTTCATACTAATCAATCCAGGGTTACCTGTATTTTTTACTGTTCGTCCCAGTGTTGGTTTGAGTATGTTCAAGGTCAAAAGGGCGATGCCTGTCTTGAACAAATGTTAATTTGTGTTTGTTCATTATTCCAGTTGTTGTTGATGTGTATATATCAGGTACAGGGTATTAGGGGAGCTGAAACAATTTTAGGGTATGTCTTGTTTGTTCTGTGTGCACTGTGTTGGCATTTCTGTCATCCAAGTGTCATAAGCAGCAATTGTTTGGAGTTATGGGCGAGCCGTTAATTTCATCACTGAAGAGAAACAGGTAACCTACTTGTTCATTGTTTACTATTCCCTACCCCATTTAAGGATTCGCTTTCTTAACACTTACATCAAGGTTACCCATATTTGTTATCATTTGTCCCTGTGTTTGATTACATTCACAATCAAGAAGGCTGCGCCAGTCTTGAATCAGCGTTACTTTGTGTCTGTTCATTTCTCCACTTGGTGGTGGTGTGTATATGTGCCAGGTGCAGGGTATACAGGCGAGCTTGGAACAGTATGTAGCATTTGTGTGGTGGAGTAGGCATGCAATTTAACTTCATCACGAAACAAGAGTTATCCTACTTATTCGTTGTTTACCGTTGACTGTTCCGTGCCTTCAGATTTCTTTTCATATTAATCAAACTGTTGAGTTTACCTTGTTTGTTACTGTTCATCCTAGCGCTTGTTGACTATATTCAAGAAAAAAAAAGCTGTGCCAGTCTTGACTATACGTTTTAATTTGTTCGTTCATTTCTCCAGTAGTTGTTGTTTGTGTATGTGTCAGGTACAGGGTATATGGGCAATCTTGAAATATCTTTCTCAAAGGGTCTCCTTGTTTGTTCTGTGTGCTCAATGTTGGCGTTTCTGCTAATCGATTTGATGTTGCAAGCAGCGTTTATTTGGAGTCAAGGGCACATTATTAATTCCATCGTTATTTACTGGTTGAGGTGTGGTTAGCTCCCTGCTCTCCCTGTTTTGTTTTTCGAGAGTTCCTGTTAATATGCGATGTTCCACACCAAGTTGGGATAAGGGATTTATTTGGACAGGCAAGTATGAGAAAAAGCTTATAACAAGAATGTGTGTTGGCATTATTTCATCTGTCCCTGTTTTCCTCCATTCTCTCTCTCTCTTTCTCGTCTCTCTCGAGTGTGAATGAATGCCTGCCTCTGTGTGCGTGTTTGGAATGTGGAGAATGGTTTGTATTGGAGAGAGTAAGGGTGGTGGTGCCTTTAATGGGTGGGTGGGGGAGGGGGGGGTGAGTAGAATGTAGAACTGACATAATGTGCTAATACTCATTATTTTTGTTTTAAACACTGAAAAACAGAAGGAGAATTCTTTAAATCCATTTTTGCTGCCTGTGACTTTGTTTACATATGACATTGTCAGGTCTGGTGGTAATACTGATCTGGCCTTCTCACATCAGATAAACATATCACAAAACTAAGCACCACATGTCAGACAAACAGCCGCAAATGTGCTGAAAAATGATCACCTGGCTCAAGAAGTGAGGCAGTACTACTTTAATTCACGAAACAAGACAAAACATAAAAATATTTTACAATATTTTACAAAAGACTGACTACAAAAAAACAAAACAACAAAAAAAAACCAACATAACAGACTCCTCGTTGTTGTTTTGCTTTGTTTGCTTCTTTGTTTGTGAAGGGTGAAAGCAAAGAGTGACAAGTGGAGGGATGGTGGTGAAATGAGCTGGGAGGGGGAGAGATGATGAAAATAACTACAATCATAATAACAATACTAAGAAAAATCATTAATATGACCACTACCTCTACCACCATTATCATAAGCAAATCAATAAATACATAAAGGAGGGTAGAAAGGGAACTGAGAGAAGAGGTGAGAGACAGGAAGGGTGTGGTGTCGGGGGGAGGGGAACAGGATGGAGGCTAGAGGTGTGGCCTGAGGTGGGAATAATTGCTGGATCACAGAACCAGTGTGTACGAACATCCCCATCTTTGGTGAGGGACTGTCACCCTGTCCATCCAAGGAGTGTCCCCCACGACTTTGTCGACACTGAAGTCTTTGACAGCAACCCACAGCCATGGATGTGAAGAGCCCTTTCATACTATTCATGCTATGATCACAGAAGACGTTGACCTTCCATCAGAGTCCTACATCTCAAGACTGTACTCGGTGCTTCCTTTCTGCCTTTACCTTGGACAGCATGATGATGGTCGTCAAGTGGAGGCCTGCCTTCTCCTGGAGAGAGAGGAAGTACTTTGTGGCTGAGCTGAGCAGGGTGAAGTCTGCTTACTACCACTCATGGCCATGAATCTGAACTTGAAACCTCTGATGTACATATGCACTGTATATCATTCTGATGGTGTGTGAAACATAACAGAAGTTGCAGATATGTGACATGAACATTTACTTGAACAGACGAGTGCACAGGGCATATACAGACCTTTGTCTGCTTTTCCTGTTTTGTTAACAGGCTTTCTTGAGGGACTATCGCATTCCCAGCCATGCTAGATCCTCCATCCAGTAAGTAAGGCGATGTCTGCAGTCCGATGCAGAGACCCCGCCGGTCCCCACAGCTTTTCCTGGACCTCAGCTACACTGGGTGACGTTGGGCGTCTCAAGGCTTCAAAGGAGGGGCAGGACTGTAAGATGTGGGTGGAGTCTGGGGAGCCTGTGCCACAAGGGCACTGGTCAGTATGAGAGAGTTTGAGACGTGAGAGATGGGAGAGGAGCTGGCAGTGTCCTGTTTTGCAGCCTGAAGATGGTAACTTGAGCTGCTCTGTCGAGTTGGTGGATGCTGTTCTCTTCAGTCCCAAAGTATAGGCGCTGGCACCATGCTCTTCTGAAGCTGTTCCTCAGGATGGTTTTGCATCTGACAGGCAACTTGACCATTAGTAGTTGCATTGACCAGTCTGCATGGAGGCTATTTACTTGGGGCACTTCCCTTCATGTCTGATGACATAAAGCTAGTGAATGTTTCCCTTTCACAGGACACACTTGCTTGTTTGAAAATACACTGAATTTTGAGAAATAGTACTCCCACATGTACACTGGGGTAAACAGAGGGGGGTGTGTGTGTGTGTGTGTGTGTGTGTGTGTGTGTGTGTGTGTGTGTGTGTGTGGTGTAAACAGTATGTGTATTTGTGTGTGTGTGTGTGTGTGTGTGTGTGTGTGTGTGTGTGTGTGTGTGTGTGTGTGCACTTCCATGTTATTAACCAAACACTGTTTATGTACAAAACACACAGCATTAGTGTCATGAAGAGTCATGGGAAAGAAACAACACTAACTGTCGACCGACTCCCTGTAAAGAAGACGAAGACACATAGTAAGGAACCTCTCTCTTTTGCTGTCAAACAACAACATTCATTCTCCATGTCGTTCACTGTCTGCCATCACAGAGGTGACTAAGCTCTCCCTGAGCGTACCCTGGACCCACCAAACCCCCATTTCTGTATCTGTAGTCTGTGTTTGGAGAAAATGATTTTAAATACTTTTATCAAACAATGTATTTGGAGAAAATACCTTCAAGCACTTTTAATAAACAATCACTTTTATTAAACAATCACTTTTATTAAACCATCACTTTCTTTCACACAGTTAACTGCTTTGAAGTGTTTGAAGCAAACTTGTTTTCCATCGCTGCCTCAGCCCCGATGTCCCGATGTCCCACGGGCAAACGTCAGCACTGCGTCTGCCGTGGGAGGGTGGGCGTGGCAGGACTGTGTTCAGGTGTGGATGTTGCAGGATGTCTTCCAGCCTTGACAGACTCTCCTCTTGCAGGTGGCTGAAAACATGTGAAATGCTGCTCAAAGTCCACACATGGCAATCACACCGACATACGCTGTCAGGCACACCTACTACACACCTTGCGTTTGGTTCAGAGTGAATCGATGGACGCTCATACACCTGCTCTTCATCCATACTGTTGACAGCCAGGAGACACTTTCTAGTGTTGTCATGAGATGCTGACAGAATGCCAGGACTGATCAGGTCAGCCAGGGGACACTTTCTAGTGTTGGCTGTGAGATGCTGACAGAATGCCAGGGCTATTCATGACAGCCAGGGGACACTTTCTAGTGTTGCCGTGAGATGCTGACAGAATGCCAGGGCTGACTGATCAGGTCAGCCAGGGGACACTGTTCTAGTGTTGCCGTGAGATGCTGACAGAATGCCAGGACTATTCATGACAGCCAGGGGACACTTCCAGTGTTTGCCGTGAGATGCCGACAGAATGCCAGGGCTATTCATGACAGCCAGGGGACACTTTCCAGTGTTGCCGTGAGATGCTGACAGAATGCCAGGACTGATCAGGTCCGCCAGGGGACACTTTCCAGTGTTGCCGTGAGATGCCGACAGAATGCCAGGGCTATTCATGACAGCCAGGGGACACTTTCCAGTGTTGCCGTGAGATGCCGACAGAATGCCAGGGCTATTCATGACAGCCAGGGGACACTTTCCAGTGTTGCCGTGAGATGCCGACAGAATGCCAGGGCTGATCATGACAGCCAGGGGACACTTTCCAGTGTTGCCGTGAGATGCCGACAGAATGCCAGGGCTGATCATGACAGCCAGGGGACACTTTCCAGTGTTGCCGTGAGATGCCGACAGAATGCCAGGGCTGATCATGACAGCCAGGGACACTTTCCAGTGTTGCCGTGAGATGCCGACAGAATGCCAGGGCTATTCATGACAGCCAGGGGACACTTTCTGGTGTTGCCGTGAGATGCTGACAGAATGCCAGGGCTATTCATGACAGCCAGGGGACACTTTCTGTGTGTTGCCATGAAATGCTGACAGAATGCCAGGACTGATCAGGACAGTGTTAGAATCAAAGCATGGTGACGAAGCACCATAGTCTGTTATTGTAGTCCTGTAATGAATATAAAAAGGTACAGTTTGTTGGTTGACCTCTATCATCTGTAAGAAAGAATAAAGTGTGTGTGTGTGTGTGTGTGTGTGTGTGTGTGTGTGTGTGTGTGTGTGTGTTTGAGAAAGAAATAAAGAGAAAGAGAATGTGTACGAGTGTGTGCACGTATGAGTGTGTGTGTGCTGTGTGTGTTGTGTGTATCATGTTGTGTCTCTTTCCCTGCTGCCATTCACACAGCTTGCTTTCATGTTCCTTTTGTGCTAAGCACCCCCTTACTGCAAATGTTTACATAACTCTTAACAGTTACATAACTCTTACTATTCTTACATCTGTACATCTTACACATTTCCTCCCTCTCTCCATACACAAACATACTGCTCACTCACATTCCTTTCAACAAACATTTCAATTGAGGGGGGGGTAGGGGGGGGGGGGGGGGTGAGGGGAGTGTCTGACATATGCTATTCTGACCATACTGAGGGGGATGTTAAGAAAACCTTTCCTTTAATCTTATCATCATTATCAAAACATACTGACTCAGATCTATTTTCTGACAAAACGCATCCCATATTGCCACAACTCATGCTGAGGTGACATCTGTAGTCTTTCCTTCAATCTTATCATGATTATTACAACAACATACTGAGATAGATCTATTTTCTGATGAATGCACCCCCCCATATTGCTACGAACAAGGAGAGTGGCTACCTGAAAGATTCCAAGAGAAGTCGCACACAGGACATTTCCAAGCGGAACCTGCAGCAGGCAGCGTCGTGACAGGCGAGGCAGTGACAGCCACCACAGCCGCTGTCGGTTGAACTCAGGGGTGTAGCACACATTGTGCAGCAGCTGACACACCAGGTGTGTCTGGTCAGGTGAGTCGGTCCTGAAATTACGGGAAGACAGACTTATACTTGATGTTCCATGGGAAAATCTGCTCGTTTACAAAATCCATGAATATTCACACACAGACTGACTGACTGAATGAAACCAATTTATTGTCAGATTAACTCAAGGTTGTACT